>JAUTBV010083752.1:0-19153 GCA_032361325.1 Lepetodrilus fucensis
CTAGTATGACTAGCCACTCACTAGTATGACTAGCCACTCACTAGTATGACTAGCCACTCACTAGTATGACTAGCCACTCACTAGTATGACTAGCCACTCACTAGTATGACTAGCCACTCACTAGTATGACTAGCCACTCACTAGTATGACTAGCCACTCACTAGTATGACTAGCCACACACTAGTATGACTAGCCACTCACTAGTATGACTAGCCACTCACTGGTATAACTGAATGAATGAATTATTGTTTTACGTCACGGGCGGGAATATTACTGGTATAACTAGCCACGCACTAGTATGACTAGCCACTCACTAGTATGACTAGCCACACACTAGTATGACTAGCCACTCATTAGTATGACTAGCCACTCACTAGTATGACTAGCCACTCACTAGTATGACTAGCCAATCACTAGTATGACTAGCCATTCACTAGTATGACTAGCAATGCACTAGAATGACTAGCCATGCACTAGTATGACTAGCCACGCACTAGTATGACTAGCCACTCACTAGTATGACTAGCCATGCACTAGTATGACTAGCCATGCACTAGTATGACTAGCCACGCACTGGTATGACTAGCCATGCACTGGTATGACTAGCCACGCACTTATGCCTAGCCATGCACTAGTATGCCTAGCCACGCACTAGCATGACTAGCCACTCACTAGCATGACTAGCCATGCACTAGTATGACTAGCCATGCACTAGTATGACTAGCCACATATCTGTGATGATCTGTGATGCCACTGCTAGTAATGGTCACTTTTCATTCATTAGAATAACTGCATATGATATATCCTCATCTGTTCATTAACAAACAAATTATCTTTATTTTTGGTTATTGTTGTATGTATACCAAATTGTATACCGATATTGATGTGTATTTGATATTTATGGACATATTTCATTTGTCAAAATGGGACATATGCGCTATTTTTATCCTACAATTATTTGTGTTAAGTACACCATAGCATATTACAAAAGAGCAACGTAACACAATACTTGGTTATGTTCTCTCATAGGCTCTGTCATCTATGGAGAAGGAAGACCCACTCCCTCCAAAGCGGTCGCCGACAGCGAAGAGCCACTTGCCAGACCTGGTCGGAGAGTCTCCCCCGCCGTACTCTGAAGCCGTGCAATCTCCGCAGATGCTCATCTCTCCGGGCGGGCGAAAAGCCGTCAAAGCCGCGCCGGCACTCGACCCTCCTATAGCTGACCTCCTGGACCTGGGTATAGGGGAGCTGGCGTTGGGGAACACGGAACCAAAGACTCCTTTGTCTCCATGGGACGGCCCTGTGGCCTCTGCCAATCCTAACTGGGGTAGTCCTGGAGCATCGGCAAGGAATGGGTCTTCGTTGTCCAGCAAGCCGCCACGGAATCCTGCGGAAACATCGTGCAAGGCCATGTCCAGCGCGTCGTGGATGTCGTCAGGAAGCGTACACAGGAAGTTCCACGGCCGCAGCCAGAGCATGAGCAGCACCACCAAGAAGATGTCCTACCGGAACTGGAACCCTCCGCTGCTCGGAAATCTCCCGGACGACTTCCTGCGCTTGTCTCCATCGTCATCCCCCCACCGAGACCCCCACAAGGATCTACATCGAGAGCCCCACAAAGATCTACATCGAGAGCCCCACAAAGATCTACATCGAGAGCTCCACAAAGATCTACATCGAGAGTCCCACAAAGACTCGCACCGAGAATCTCACCGGGAATCTCATAGAGAATCCCATCGAGAATCCCACAGAGAATCCCACCGTAGAGAGCACCACCACAAGGAACACCACCACAAAGAGCACCACCACAGAGAAGCACCACATCGGTCTCTGTCCATGGGAAATGCTGGTGATAAGTCCCACCATCGACGGACCATATCACAGCCTACTAAAGTAAGTGATGGCCACTGTATTAAATTAACACTTGTCTGTTCTTCAAAGCCCAGTAGGAATTTATGATATTTAATCTGGTAAATTTTACTCTATCCGTTCAGTTAGTAGTAGTAGGTATTGACTGATCAATCTTTGAGATGTTAACCCCTGTGTTTCAGGTGATATCGTCACATGCGCACCACTTCAGCTCTGACATGCTGCAGGAGCGTATCAAGGAGAACGACCGTCGGCGTCGTATGATGTCGTCTGACCTTGACCCTGAGCAGGCACAGTACCTGGAGGATGAGAGACTGGCGCTGGCTCTACAGAACAGCGAGTTTCTCCAGGAGCTCCGAGATAATGAAGACTTCATGAACACACTGGAACGAGGTGAGGCTGGGTGCTAACTGGTACTAACTGATGGAATGCATGATAGAATGCAATGTCTGAATTCTAAGTGTGTGGCTTTCAGTACCAGCCAGTGCTCACAGGTTTACAGCAATACTATTTTCTACAGCTGTTGCATGCTTCTTGCCATATACTGACAAGCTATCGTTGCAAGTGGGTGAAAGATTCCTGCAGCAATGTTCCATACTCACTCACTGACAAGTTACATATAAATGAAACAATCGTGAAAAGCAGCTTATAGGCCATAACTAACAAAAGCTGAGGCGAACAGAAATGTTTTATTTCTTAATATGAATTTGATGTTTGAAGTTACATACTGAGAAAATTGCTTTTATTTGTCAGATCGAATGAATGCAGTAGCTTTTGAACCGACAATTTCACCACTGAGTCCAGAAGGAGATGGTATGTCATATATAAGACATTGTGTCATAGTTATTTGGAGTTCTAATGTATCGCTCCTGTCTACTGATTCTTACTGCGATACCGTTGTCATTGGTCCTCTTTCCATGTCCACAGTACTGAAACACTGAAATACATGTTACTGAAATACTGTATAAAACGGCTTTGAACCATAACTCAGTAATGTCGTTGCATTTGGGTGAAAGATTCCTGCTCAGAGTTTGCTTACTTTCCTTTACATCTTGTCTTATAGCAGCTGTCACAACTGTCGTGTATATTTCAGACATGATTGAAGGCTATGGAGATGACAGAGATGCCACGTTGGAAGCGTTTCCATTCAGTCAACAATTGCCCAAGACCAATGACGATGACGCTGAAATGAGGAGAAAGCTGAGACATATGGGCAAAGGTTTGTGATATAACTATGGAATGTTATTGTATGTGGGTACTAATTAAGCGACCCATTATTGTCATTGTTTTATGTTTATGTGTAATTTGTAGGTGGTAATGAATGGACATTACTTTGTTCAAGATATCAAGTTATCTGAGAATACATATTTATCAGTCGTTTCTATTCATGGTTTTACAACTTTTGTTGTTTCAGCATCCAGGAAGCAGTTTGCTGCTTTAGCTAGGAAATTTTTCACAAGGAAGAAGAAAAAGTCGTCAAAGCAAATGTATCCTTTTTGTCATCGTACATTACAAACAGTGACCATCCTTGCTTATTAAGTTTCCATTTAGTTTTTACGATGTTTACAGGATAATGTAAGTTAATCAGATTCCTTAGTTCCGTCAGACTTGGAGAGAAGTTGGCGCCTTCTCGTATGAATCTGCTGGAAGAGAAAGATGGAGATGATGGATTGACTGAGGGTGACCGACCTTACAATGGAACTCCAGACTTCCCTCCCTTGGTAAGTTCACCGTGCAGATGTGCCATGTCAGAGCTTGTACCAGCAATGTCCATTTTGAATGATGTGACAATTAATTAGAGATGTTAAATTTACATTCATATTCCTGCTGCAGCATAAAGCACCAATTCATTCATTAATATCTAGTCATATGATTGGAAAATGTACATTTTAGCATATTTATTATCAAGATACATTTCATCTTCAACAAAAAATTATTGAAATATTATTATCTACACGGGAATCTCTAGGTTCATGATGTGTGTCGGACATTTCTCCGTCTTGTTTCTTTCCGTTATCGCTCCGACTGTTCTACAATTGCAGCCCGCCCGAGTGTCCTCTGTGCCAAGAATACGAACTGTGCAGCGGCCTCACTATCACCCTGACACGGTGATCACCTACAACCCGGACAACTCCCACCACGTGTGACCACTCTCTGTCACAGTGAGACTCAAACATTGAGTTGGAAACCTTCGTTATGTGCGGCTGTCCGACAGCCTCTTACTATACTTTACTTACCTTGATGCTTTGCAATATCCCACTGATCCACAGTTGCTACAGAAAAGTAGGCTCTGTTTTGCGAGATATTTTGAATTGTGAGATACATTGACAATGTTTGACTATCTTTATCTAACTGAGAGCGAATTGCAGTACACAGTTCTGTACTGAAGCGATGGCCCATAGCAGTGTAGTCTACAAGTAGCCAATAGTAAGTTACTGATGTGTATATAAGTTGAATATGGGTGAATGTGCAAAGATACGAAGTGACCTGATATTTGAGTTCTGACTGATTCACTATCGAAATGATAGATAGCAAAAGATAGGAAGCAAAATGAAAGATATGAAGGGAGTAGCGCATGGTGTTGAAAACTGATGATGTTGTAAAAGTTGAGGAAATCCAAGTGTGTGTGTGCATGCGTGCGTGTGTGTGCGTGTCATGAAGAGTATGGTACATGGAACGTCTCTGGAAGATGTGCTTCCTGGGTCTGTCAGCATTGTATTAGATAGAGGACTCGAGACACGTGGACAGTTGAGGCAGATTAATTAATTGTACCTTTTTATGTATGCATGGTCGTAGTGACTTGCCCGGACCAAGGAAAGTATTTTCGTCAGGGTACACATAGCTAGAATTTGCGTATTTTCGGGTGTCTTTATGGATACTGATTATTATTTTGCTAAACAATTGAAATATTCATGTAATTGATATTAATACAGTATAATATTAAATATGGCTGTTATTTTAGATCAGTGCATGATGTGTATCGCGATCACTGTTATGTTGTGCTGTACCCTGATATAACTTGGACACCTTATATTGTGC
The DNA here is from genome assembly GCA_032361325.1 of Lepetodrilus fucensis. Classification (NCBI taxonomy): domain Eukaryota; kingdom Metazoa; phylum Mollusca; class Gastropoda; order Lepetellida; family Lepetodrilidae; genus Lepetodrilus; species Lepetodrilus fucensis. The sequence goes on from JAUTBV010083752.1 coordinate 4,909, forward strand.
CTTTGTGCTGCCCACGTGAGCAATTCTTATATATTGAGTATATATATTGAGTAGATATGTACATGCACTTACAATGTATGGATTATTTGAGACTTTGTACAGACATGTGTATATAATATTCTGCACAAACTTACCGATGATGTAAAGAATATATCTTGATTTGTATAAGTGGCGAAGTCTTGCTCCGAGTACAATAATGATGAAATATTGTTACGAGTACATTGAACAATCAAGTCAAACAATGTGCCAAATTCAGGTTTTTAGATATTTTATTTTAAAAGAAAACATACTGGCTGAAATTGAAACTGTTCACTTGTCATTGTACACTCACTTTTATGCTTTGCCGGGTAAATATTCGCATGTTGGCAAAGAAGAATGATTTATCAGGCATCGATGAACTGCATGCAACTTATATTTACGCATTGCGACCACTTACACAATGAATATATTTTGAATGTCAATTGTTTCTGGAATAATTGTAAGAAGTACGCAAGAGAAGTCAGAAAGAATGTTGTTCTGTTGTTCTGGTTGTCTGTGTGTGAGAGAGAGTGTAGGGGACTAACTAGGGTTTACGATTATAGTGTTCACCGTTATGAAAATACACTGTTCCAGACTTTGAAGATTCTCATCATTGTGCCTCACAATTATTCTTGACACCAAGTTGGCAGTATTTTGAAAGTGGTAAATGACAATGTATCGTTATCTGGTAAATAATTATAGATTGAATATATTAGTATTCATATTATTTATTGAGATTGTTGTTTGCGAACATTTGTTCATCTACCTGTCGGAAGTGGGACGTGTATTTTCTTGTCATGGTTTGTGAAGACTGTATTTCTCTTACCTACCATGGATGTCCAGTGACTGACATGCTGTTGGACACTTCGTATTATATTCGTCAAACAGCTGATATGAGATTAGTATGTACAGGGCTGAATATACCTCTTTACTTGTTTGTTTATTTGTTACAAGAACTTGTTTAAAAAAAAAAGGATGTGAATATTCAGTTTTAGTCAAATTGATTTGTTGTGACAATTATGAATGGTATTGTTGTCAATGTGTACAGTATGTATTATAATAATATTGCATTATTTTGTCTAGTGTTCACTAGTGTTTTTATCTACCAGTTGTATGTACTTAAGCAATGCTAGTAGTGGCCGACACATATAGGGCATGGCTCGTTGTTTCAACACACGACAGATAACACTCATGATAATATACTCGCATAAATACTTGCAGTTCATCAACCTGTAGGAAAACCTGTTCTCAGACTTTACGAAATCGTTTGGTCTGAAATTGTTACGATGGACACTTTTATTTTCATTTAACCCTCTACCTGCTGGATTAGGCACGGAAACTGCTCTTTATGGCATCTCTGGTTGCTTTCATCAGGGAGAGGGTTAATTGAGAACTGCAGTGCAATCTCTTTGCTGTATGAAAGAGCACTTGGCAAGTACCATTGTTTCTGAGGAGGACGGGTGTGTTCAAGCTAGAATACGTATGATATGTATTGCTATGTATTGCTACAGAAGCTGTTCAGCCAGCATGCATAGCAATACGTATTAATACTTTTCACTACGGGTCTGGAGGCTGTGTAGAAAAAGCAATACGCACGAAGCTGTTCAACGAGCAATACATGTAGGGAAAAGTATTGTATTCATGTATTCTAGCTTGAACGCACCCCTGACAAGTGACAACTGTATAGGAAGTCTCCAGATACAGGTACTAGTGCACTGAAGACCTGTGAAGATGGAACAGTTGTGTGTGCCCTAGTCATGTGGACACACTGCTGGTAGCATGGCTATATTGTAATCAACATGTACATGTTATGCTTGAAGTCCACATATAGTATATTGAAATAACGGTATATTCTTGGTTTTGATATAAATACTGTATGAAATGTGTTATAAATAATATGCCAATATTGAGGTATATTAGCTAGGTATCTCTGGGACTAAAAGTATTGAAATTAACATTTTATGACTATAATTAATTTTTCTCCAGCAATTAATATGAATACCTATGTTCTACAATGAAAAATAAGTTGGCTATTTCACCTTCTACCTGCTCAACATTAATTAACCCTCTCCCTGCTGAATTTGGCACAAGCACTGCTCTTCAGGGTATCTCCAATTGCCTCAAGCATGGAGAGGGTTAAGCAAAGTTGTTTTCAGCAGATAATTATGTGGTCAATTTGGACCAACTTAACTTACTTCTGATAAATTGTTGCTATGGTAACATTAATTGGCCAGCTAGACAATGTTTTGGATCCACAACGTCTCAGGGTAATGCTGGTCATATTATGCTTGTACCATTTTCTATTTATTATCCTCTGTTAAAATACATATTTTTTATTCATTTTCATCTTTACATGCAGAGCTCCCGCACTGTATGTTCAGCAATCTGAGTGTATTATATTATATCTACCAGCGTTTAATTTATTCTCCCCTATACGGCTTTGTATCTGCCCTCTGTGCAGCCATTCATACCACGGACTAGATGCAATAAACACATGAAGCATGGACGCGTCTTTGTTTGTTTATTTACACACATGAATATCAATAACTCTGGTCATCAGTATGAAAGACATGCTCCCTCCTCCGAATGAAAGACACAATCCGTTGTGCAATTTGTGAAAGAAAATGCACGATTGTGGTACAGTTAAACAAATGTTATATAATAGCACTAGAATGCTTTGAGTGTAGATTTGGCGCATGATAAATGTGCACATTATTATTATCATATGCCTTCAACTCATGGTTGAGGTGTGAAGATAAAAACACAGCATGTGATAGAAAAAAGTTGATGAACAAAACGGAATCTGATTAACAATGGCTACAGTATGGATGATAAGTTCAACTCCTGAATATATAGTTGAAAATTAGATCTGTGAATAATTTAATATAGACACGTGTCATGTAAATCTACTAAATCTGAGACAATATTATAATACATGTACAATTGTACTAAATAAATTAGCAAGTATAATTTAAATTTATTAAACTTAACAAAGCCAGAGACAGACATCAATAATGTTATTACAATCCTGAAATAAAATTCCACCAAATTTGTAAAATCTGTTTTTATCTGATTATTTTGTAGCTAATTACAATGATACACTAACAAATGACATCTGATGATCTTATTGTAGGTGCTGGTCATATTGGTGTTCCCTAGGAATGTACTTTGCATAGTTTAGTATACATTACATGTACACACATCATAGTAACATAATGATGAGACGACAACATCACATACATAACGAGCATACATTCCATCACCATATGGCACATACAAATCAATTTACCGTAACATCAACAACACTTGCTTCAGTTGAAAATATATATTCACTTGTACAAACCCACTCAATGTATTGAGTACATGTATTATTTTTGTAAAAAAAATGGAAAATCCAATCATGCAAGAGGAAATATAATAAAATAAGTATATCACAGTTTCACTAGACGAATCATTCAGGACATTCTCACAAATCACAATCTCCTCACTGTCTCCTCATTGGATACTTTATCAGCCAATGAAAAGTGGAAAAACATTTGATCTCCTATTGCAGTTATCGTACATGCATGTTCAGTGTTATTCAATAACTATTCTGACAAGACTTAGTGTGACAAATGAGTGGTTGATCACAAGTTAGACGTTGGCACGGGCTTGTCAAGAGTGGTTAATCACAAGTTAGACGTGGGCACGGGCTTATCAAGAAACTCTTTCCAGTAGTGTGGTCTCTGTAGGACCTCGTCCCCTTGCATCATCGCTCCGTACAAGTTCTTATAAATCTGAAACAGAAACAGATAATAGCATTTCATTCCAATTCAAACTTTCTCGAATTCTGATCATATTTTACAATTGGCTCTTTGTCTAATACATAGTAAACTACAGATGATATAAAATTAAAATTAGTATGTCACACCTAACATTTAAAATGGTAATACTTAATTTCATTATTGTGAATTGTCATGAATGGGTGACGTTATACTCCATAATAACTTTATTGTGACTAGAACTGATAAAGTTGCCGTAGTTGGGGAAAATAGATAGCATAAAGGAAGGATAATGTGATGAATGGATGGGTATGAAGAAAACATGGCATTGCCATCTGACCTGGCCATCTGAGGCACCAATGGGCGAGTTTAGGATGAAGTCAGGTGGCGCCAGCACGTCTACGAGGGTGACGGCATCATCCTTTAGCTCCACACACAGACGTAGGATGGCCTCGCGGATAATCTTGGGCGGGTTGCTGCCTGTGACGTAGCCTCCTGGAAACAAAACTCTGGTCCTGTACTTCACATCACATTAAATTTAATATTAAACTGTGCATGGTGCTATAACCCATACTATAGGACCAATCTTTCCTTGCTTCATTTTACTGCAGTAACTGTAATTCAGTCCACATGCAGACCAGACCCACCATTCACAGACCTATCATTATTATTGTATTGGTAGACATGGTAGATAGCACACTATTGTTGGACAAATCATTCTTGTAACAAGAAAAATACCAAAAGAAAGGTTCTGAGCGATACATTATTAAGATCGCTGAAGACATGGTTGATGTTAAACAGGACCATGGCAATCCTGAGATCCAATCCAGTTGTCTGGATATGAATATAACAAGCAACTGACTTTGCCGAAACCAGTAGGAGCATATAAATACCAGATTGGGCTATCTTACCCTGGTACAGAGTGGTCAGGTGTTTCTCCATGCTCCACAGGCCGTACAGTGTACACAGACGTGTCAGCACCGGCTTCAAGTCCGCCGGTGTCGCCTCTCCATTGTGCTCCTCCAGCAGCTTCACAAACCTCTCCAGTACCGTCATCTGATACATAGACACATGTAATGATGACTGATGTGATAACATACATGATGACTAATGTTATGATGTACATGATGACTGATGTGATGACATATATAATGATTGATATGATGACGTATAAGACGACTGATGTGATGACATACACGATGACTGATGTGATGACATATATAATGACTGATGTGATGACATATAAGACAACTGATGTGATGACATACATGATGACATACACGATGACTGATGTGATGACATATATAATGACTGATGTGATGACGTATAAGACGACTGATGTGATGACATACACGATGAATGATGTGATGACATATATAATGACTGATGTGATGACGTATAAGATGACTGATGTGATGATGTACATAACTGATGTGATATCATACATGATAACTGATGTGATGATGTACTTGATGACTGATGTGATGACATTAGTAATACAAGACTACTACAATAATCCTGTTGACCTATCCAGGCTGAACATTGAGCCTCACTTGGAACTGAAAGCATGGTGATTCAGTCCTCCTGATACCAGTATCAATGTTGTTAAGCATATTAAAGTAAGAGGTTTGAAGTCAAAATAGTAGACTAAGGGAGGTCATTTAGGATTGTGTCAATAGCACAATATTACCTCCCCTCCATTTTATCATACTATATTTATTACTAGACACCAAAAATAATTGTTTCCTAAATTACAATACACCACTGGTTATAATATACAAATAACAACTTTGGTATACAAAGTAAAAGAACTGGGGTTAAAGCCAAATAGCTGACTATGGGAGCTAATTTAGAATTGTGTCATAGGTTTAATATTACCTCCTCTTCACTTTATCATACTACAATACTAGATAATTGTTTCCTAAATTACAATACATCACTGGTCATGATATACAGATATCTTGTTACAACATTACTTGATGTCATGCTAACTCTGTCTGACCTCCATCAACCTACAACACAACACAACACCAATCACCAGCTGGACTACAAGCCAGTGTGAGATGGAGGGCCGTTACTTCCATGTACGAGAGGGCAAGTTATCTACAAGTCAGTGTTAGATGGACGGCTGTTACCTCGATGTACGCGAGGGCGAGTGTCCGGCAGTAGTACGCCTGACTGTCACTGCGGGCGGTGAAGGAGTCTTTCCCTGTGGCCAGCTGCTCCTGAAGTCGGCCCGCACTCTCCACCATCAGGTACGCCACCAGCCACCGGTACGCCTGCAGCGCCACTGAAACATCACGTCACCGCAGTGCAGAACATGGCTACTTCTAGTTGCAGAATCAATATGTATTGCACAATATACCCCTCTTCCGGCCTTGTTGCCATGGTTTCTTTTGTCCTAAGTGTACTTGTATATCTGGATACATGTACACTTTTTCAGAGAAAGTGTACGTAATATCAGAAATGAATACACTTTTTCAAAGCATTAATTCGTTCATTTATGAGAAAGTGTACGAATATCGGAAATACAAGTACACCTCGGAAAGTGTGGTTGTAACTCTTTACTAATCATTAAAAATGTTGCTTTTTTAATTTGTACAATAAATATGTTTTTATACTTTCTACAGTCTTCCACATGCTGGCATAGCTCAATGAAGCTCTTCTTGTAAGTGGGTGTCAGTGTCAAATCTGAATGATTGAGTGAATATGGAGTTTAACGTCGCTGTGGGAATCTTTCACCCATTTGCGACGAAATCTGAATGATAGACAATGATCACCCGAGGATCACCAAATTGGATCACCTGCAGATCACCACACAGACTCCACAGTGGATACTCAGTGGAGCTGGTCCACACACTAACATCCGCCTCACCTTCAGGTTTCATACAGGACTGCACAGTTGAGCAGCGGAATCGTGTCGACTGAATGCTCTCCATGTCCGACAGGAAGTCCAGGGTGCCCAGTGGTGTGCTGACCTTCTGACCTGCCCACATCACAGAGGACGGATGTTAAACAGACTTATGGAGGAACGGTACATTCTAGACAGCTGTGTTAAATTGAGTAACATAAGTAACATAAATGGCAGCTTTGTTAAAGAGACTAGATTGTGACCTCTGTGTTACTACTGACCTTTGCACTGTCTGGTGTTTTCTAGCATTCCCAGCAAGTAGTTGCTGGTCTGCTGTAGGATCACGTTGTTGTCACCCTCGTACGTCAAGTTGGCATCGTGGTCGTTACGAATATCGCCAAGCCGATTAACTGAAAAATTGAAAAATATGATTATTTATACGATCAAGTCAATTCACTGCAAACATAACTATTGCTGTTAATACACCTATTTCATAGACAACAATGGGATAATCACTTGTGAAATAATTTATATGTTCAGGACTACATTTGAAATGTTACCAGGTAACAGAGCCATTGAGTTATTGCTGTATATAGGGACACTTTGCACACAGTACAGAGTGTGGTAGTAGTCTGACTGTGTGACAAAGCCACGAAGTGCTGTACCCTTGAAGTAGCCATGTCCTCCACATGCTTCTCGGCATTCCTGTATGGAGTCACGTGCCAACCAACCAGCCAATGGTTTGCTAGCACATGACACAGCGTGGATCTCACGGCTCAGCTCAGTCTGCAGAGTAAACAACAAGAAAGCTACACAGTAATTGGCTACAATTGGCATTGTGTGGTACGATGTTATGGTCAGATGAATGAGGACCTTCTAGTAAGAGAAATGGCAGTTTGGGTTGAATACTTCCCAGGGAGTTGAGAAGGAATACAGAGTGTGCACTGATCCATTGACAGGGGTAATAATGTAGCGATTTGAGCATGCCTTATGGAGTGGACCTGGATCATAATAAATATATGTTATTATTATTATTGTTATTATTAGCTAAATGTGAAATATGTCGCTGCTACTCTGAACACTAGATCTCACTACGACTGAACACTCTGAACACTATATCTCACTGTTGACACTCTGAACACTATATCTCACTGTTGACACACTAGATTTCACTATGTCTGACGGGGCGGGATGTAGCGCAGTGGTAGTGTTGGACTTCGGTTCCAGGTTCAGGTTCAAATCCCGCCCAGGGGGCCCGGCATCAATGTTCGCGAAAGTTACATTTCTGACGCGATATTGATAGGATGCACTGACTGTAGAGTGGCAATGCAGTTATCATCCTTGGTCTTGTCAGTACCAGCCGGTGCTCGCAGGTTTACTGCAACATTCAGCTCTACGGATGTTGCGGGTTTCCTCCTGCCCTAAACTGACAAGTCGTGATATTAGTGAAAGATTCTAAAAAGTTACTTTAAACCCCAATACAAAAAACAAAAAAACAAAAAACAAAAACAAAACTATGTCTGTCACTCTGTACCTGTCGCTCACTCTTGTCCCCAGCCATGATTCCAAGCCTCAGTAACACATAGTCCATGAAGAAAGTGGTGGAGAAGTTCTCCAAGGCATACATCACGGCAATGTACGGGATGAGACGCCATTGCTGCAAAACAACAACATTACACTTGGCGACATGTCAACCAACAGAATGAATGTAAACAGGGAGTTGCCAAATCAGAGAAACCAGAAAAAAAGCTGACATATATGATTGTCTGTGTATATATATATCATTATAGCGGACTGCAGTCTGACCTGAAGTTGGTATTCCAGGACAGGAATCTCGGCATCGGATGGTCCAAACTGTCGCCGGACTGCAGAATAGCGGACTGCGACAGGCAGGGCCAGCTTGATGTTGGCGGTGCACATGGCTGTGATGCCAACACGGCCCCCGGACAGAGCCCCTAGGGAGGCGCCAAACCTCTTGCTGGGATCCTGTGGGTCAGATGTGTGAGGTAAGTGCAATGTACGGGGACAGTGACATCTATGATTGCTACTAATATGCTTGATATTTGACGTTCACACAGATGACTATACAACATGGATAAAGGCTTTCACTGGAAGAAAATGCTGACATTTGTGGACTAGTATCACCTTATATGGTGTGACATAGCGGCCATCTTGTGTGACATCTCCAAACTTGTCCAACAGATATTCTCGAGGAATGCGGTATTTGTCGAAAGCAACAAACCTGTGAAGTAAATATTACATATAGCTTACAAGCTGAAAAAATAAATACATATTTATTGACAGACATTAATGAATGCTATATAATTCTTCTATATCCATTAAATAAAACACGTAAGAATGACATAAGTTCTACTCTACCCATTGTCGATACCATTCAGGCCAATCTTCTCCCCCATGTCACCCACCATCACCCCAGGAAGCGCCAGTAGGGTCACGGGGTCGCGGACGGGAACGACAAAGGCGTGCAGGCCGTGACACGTGCCGTCTGCGGTATACAGCTGGGCGTACAACAGCGCGTGTGTGGCCGTCTTCCCCAGATTCCCCACCCAGATCTTAGTGGCCTCCACGTCCGGGGTGTGTAGCACAAACTCCTGTAACACAGTCGGTATACAGGTGTAATGTCATACAGGTGTACTGTGTATATGGTCACAATGTTCTAATGTCTTTCTAAAAATGAAATGTTACCTGGCAGAAGATGACAGAAGGAATGTTACCTGAGGAGATGACAAAATGAATGTTACCTGAGAGATGACAGAAGGAATGTTACCTGGCAGGAGATGACAAAAGGAATGTTACCTGAGAGGAGATGACAAAAGGAATATTACCTGGCAGGAGATGACAGAAGGAATGTTGCCTGAGAGGGGGTAAACAGAAGGAATGTTACCTGAGAGGAGATGACAGAAGGAATGTTACCTGAGAGGAGATGACAGCAGGAATGTTACCTGAGGAGATGACAGAAGGAATGTTACCCGAGAGGCGATGACAGATGGAATGTTACCTGAGAGATGACAGAAGGAATGTTACCCGAGAGGAGATGACAGCAGGAATGTTACCTGGCAGGAGGTAAACAGAAGTAATGTTACCTGAGAGGAGATGACAGAAGGAATGTTACCTGAGAGATGACAGAAGGAATGTTACCCGAGAGGCGATGACAGAAGGAATGTTACCTGGCAGGAGGTAAACAGAAGTAATGTTACCTGAGAGGAGATTACAGAAGGAATGTTACCTGAAAGGGGGTAAACAGAAGAAATGTTACCTGAGAGGAGATGGCAGCAGGAATGTTACCTGAGAGGAGATGACAGAAGGAATGTTACTTGAGAGGGGGTAAACAGAAGGAATGTTACCTGAGAGGAGATGACAGAAGGAATGTTACCTGAGAGGGGGTAAACAGAAGGAATGTTACCTGAGAGATGACAGCAGGAATGTTACCTGAGAGGAGATGACAGAAGGAATGTTACCTGAGAGCTGGGGTCAAATGTAGCAGTTGTCCTCATGGCCTTGGTGTTACTACCGTGACTCATCTCGGTCAGAGCAAAACAACCATAATTCTGGAAACGGAACACAGGAATCATAATGGCTGCACCGTCATTTCCTCAAATTCAATATTACTAAGCTGAGATATACTGCCATCATTGAACATGATGACAGTGTTACCGTTAAATATGGAGCGAGCACAGGCTCATTGTATGAAACAACATAACTCTTAGGTAATGTTATTTACCATAGTACTATTTTAGATTCATGATAAGGATACAGTAGTTACAATAAACCAAATAGCACTGGCTGGTATTGACGGAACAAGGATGATAACTGCATTGCCATGGTACATACAGCACATCCTATCATTATCTTCCTTCGCAGACATTAATTCTGGGCTCCTGGGGTGGGATTTGATCGGTCTTACTATCACTACTGGTACTTACCTCAAAGTTACGATTGTCTTCTACAAATTTCTCATGTCGCTTCGACCCCATGTTGGTGATCTGGTTCCCGAACATCTGAAAGGAAATTATATGTATATGTATAGGTATAGGTATAGGTATAGGTAAGTAGATTCACCAGAACTTAATTCAGCTTGAACAGTTTACCTCAATAATAAAATCACAAAATTACTAACTAGCAAAAGGGAACATAATGTATGTAGCTCCTATATTTACGTTTGTAAAACTTTTGTTAATGGATATTTACAAATTCTTCTGAAAATATCTTTAACCAGCTGGGGGCCTATTCTCGAAACTTTCTTAAGAACAGTTCTTAACAATTCTTATAGTATGCCTACAAACTGTTCTTAGGCTAAGAAGTGAGTAAAAATGTTTCGAGAATAGGCCCTCTGGTATTGATGACCTAAGGTAAATAATGATGCCGGATTCCTGGAGTGCGTTTCAAACTCAGGATCTTTGACTTATGCGACACCCTACACCCTACCACTGCATGGTCACTGTTATCTGTGTGGAGACTGTGAGTTTATATGATTACCTCCGCGGAGAGAACCAACTTGGCCAGCGTACTCCAGTCATACATGCCGAGGCAGTCCGAGTGGATCTTGTGTTTGAGTGGGTTCCCATACAGTTCACTGTCTGGCAGGAAGTTGTAGGCGTAGATCTTTTTCATCCGCAGAAATGCCAGCTCACGCTCCTTTGCCAGCGATGGTGAGGTGACTGCCCGAGAAAACAGAGGATCACTTTCCAGAGTTTTCCAGATCTTGTTCTGAAATTACACATTTAGAAAGTGTGTTATATATATCGGCTGATCTGAGGAATGTTCATTTTGAATTAAATTTAAATAGGATTGAACCGACAGGCTGAATCACAAATACTTCCCAATAATATTATACACAAATTATGACAATAGGTGCATGCAACTGTTATATGTGGTAGAATGTAACATGTATGTTACAGGCAGTAGAATTTCAGTACCAGCCGGTGTATGCAGGTTTACTGCAACACTTGTCGCTATGGGTGTTGCAGGTTTCCTACTGCAGTAAACTAATAATCTGTGTGAGCATGTATTGTATGCATGTATGTCTGCATGCATATGTGTGTGTGTGTGTGTGTGTGTGTGTGTGTGTGTGTGTGCGTGCGTGCGTGCGTGCGTGCGTGCGTGTGTGTGCGTGCATGAGTGATGCAAAAAATCTTAAATTTAAATAATGATTCAGTAGTGAAATAAAGTAAAATCTAAATTGTAATTATTTTGCAGTTAATTATATTTTAAAGTATTGCACTTCATGTGAAACTATATATAGTTTCAACTTTCAACATCTATTTGTAACAAATGTAACCTATTAGTATTAATATTTTAGTATGTTCAGATAAAAGTAGTGATGGGAATCGGTTACTATCAGATGGACCAGTATTAATCAGTGTTAATAAATTCAATTCATCATGTTCACATGGTTCATATTGGTGCACATATGTTGGACAGATAATTGTTACTACAACTAATTATACACTTGTAACTGGATATCTATTAACATGGAGATTCAATTATCACATAGACATAATTAGATAATGGTATACCATGTACATCATGTACATAGCCAGCTGTTGCATCTGTTGTGTCTTATATATCGGAATAACATCACATCAGGGCTCTGGACTAATATATGCACGACGTACAGGGCCAAGTTAAATTGCACTGCGGGCAACCTACTTTTTAACATTATGCACATTTGGTGCCATTGTTACTTGCCTTGATAACTCAAAATGTTAATCTGGAGCCCTGCACGTGACCATCATTTAATTCATATTGTGTTGCATGTCATGACAGGTACTCAATTGAAATTTAATAAGTTGTACCCGGTATACAATATAATTTGACTCAAATGATGAATAATGTTAACAATGGTTAATGATCATTGATGAAGTATATGACTCTTGATACATATATATCAGTATATAGAGGATCTAACATGAGTGGTAATTTATTACTACATTTATTAAATGATTTGCGAAAATGATATTGTGCGAGGGCCAGGCATATTCAGGCTATGACGTCACATGACGTTTTATGAACAAAATTCTGAGTTGAGTATGAAATCATTCTCAGAATGTTTTGTAATCTCGGGGCCAGGCTTTATAATTTATCATTAGTTAACCAATGAGTTTAATAAATTCAGTAATAAAGGAACAAGAATGTTAAGATTCTATATCATATAATTCTAGAAAAATTATATTAGCAATGGTAATGCTGATAAAATGTACATGTTCTTACAATATGACAATGACGTCAATGTGATTGTGTCATTGTCCTTAAAAGTTAGGTAGCCAACAGTAACGTTGTACCAGATCTATACCAATTCTACATGGTACGGGTATTTTGTTGGGAAAGATTTCCACCCGCACCCCTATTTCTTTCCATGTTTTCCTCTCCCATCTTTCACATTGAGAAAACACTTCGTCCTGAAATGTCATTGTTTCTAGGAATGAAACATTTAATTCCAACCGGGAATCGAACCTGCACATGGGCGACAAGGTACTGTGTCCGAGCGCTTAACCAACTGCGCTACCAGGGAACACATGAAAGACTAGCACAAGTTATCGAAGTCTTGTCGCTGCACGTGTTACTAGTAGTGCGAAGAGCTGTAAGGAGTTTCATACTACGGATTGAAGCGTCCGTATAATATCATAGTTTGGCTATTTTACTACCGCTTACTACTATTTCACGTGACATCCGGCTTCCATTGTTTTCTCTCGACAGACACACGTGAGTTCAAGTTGTACATTTATTTTTCGCCATGTTGGTAAATCACTATCCTAATAAAATTGCATTATTCTAATGTCGCGGATATCATTGCATATAATAAAACGATACACACGTGTATAGAATAGAAATAAAGGGAGGGGGGTGCGGGCAGAAATCATACCGAGACTTTTTATATATGCTATGATCAGTCAAAGGGTAGAGGGCATAGGCTCATGACTTTTAATATTTTGCCTCGAGGTAGAGGAAGAAACAAACATTATTTTAATTAAGTCGCGCACAAAATCGACTCACTCACAATCAGTATATAGTAATGTGTTCTTGGAGGATTTGTTAGTTAGAAAACACCCATCATGTTAACAGATGTACGTATCCATCCATGTTATCGTCCCAAGAAGATCATCTTTCAAATATCCGTGATTTATTGCGACGCCATTGTGCTTTCGTCACGTTATCAAATCTCTCGAAATGCGCAGAAACCTGTGACATCAGGGCTTAATTTGTCACAGGACAGTGACGAAAACAACAACATGCCAACATGGAGGAACATTGTTCCTGGTGTGCTAAGCATTGCGAAAAGAAAGCCAAGGGTTACAAAAGAAAAAACACCATTTAAGTTGAGCCCTGACGTCACAGGTTTCTGTATATTTCGAGGTAGAGGCACACTATTAAAAGTCATGAACCTATGCCCTCTGGCCTTTGACTGATCATAGCATATATAAAAAGTCTCTTATGGTCAGCACTAAAGCTAGAGGAATCTCGAGCTAAGAGCCATAAGCATCCTATGTAACATTTATGTATTATCGTAACAATATATTTAGAATTTCGAAGAATATCATTTAAAACTAGGAATTCTGGTGATAGGCTAACAGAAGTCTAGGCCTTAGATTGACTA
>JAUTBV010083863.1:0-19153 GCA_032361325.1 Lepetodrilus fucensis
TGAACAATATATAGTTGATGTTGTTCGTTATACATATCCGAGCTGCACGTCTTTCAAATCTTAGCTACACCTATAATAATGAGTAGTATATTTTAAATTATCACTTATCGATTATTTTAAACATGATCACTGCCGATCCTGGGACTAATACTTCATTTGATAACAATTTGTGGACTCAATGTGACAAAACATTTTTGATAAAATTCAATAAAACTATGAATTTGGAAGCAATGAATTCTGGTGGAACGAATTAAAATCTTATTTTTACAAAGCGACCGCCTGTGGAAGTTAATCCATGCTTTATGTGAAGCACAAACACACCGAGCGACAAATGGTGACATACCGGTGACATACCGAGAGCCTTCAAGTCAGTGGAGTCTGGCTTAGGGTTTCCCCGTGGAATGCCAACGACCGGCCAATCAAAGTGCTTGGTGTAGGAAACAGCGTTTTTTACAAGTACTTGTCGGATTAAGTTTGCTTACAGAACAAATGTTGAAAGTCTTGAAGTTGTTTAAAATAGCAGTGTTTGGCGATATCATTCACTGTGTTTAACTATTTACATAACATTCATGTTGGGCCTCACAAGCGCCTAGATTAACATTGAACACAATTGAGTTTCAATGGAAATCCTGCATCGAAAAATCTAATATTTTCAGTAAAATAAAATAATATCAATGTTAAAGGAGGCTCTTTTGCATTGGTTATTTGTCAAATTAAAGCAAGTTAGATTTTATTATCATTTAGACTGGTAAAAGGCTCTTTTCGTGTATGTGTGTAATATTCCCGCTGCAACGAAAAACTCAATCAATTCAATCAATCAAAGCCAAAGGGTCTAAAACATTAAAATTATAAACTGTAATTGTCTTTAGCTTCAAGAATTATATGTCATGTCTTAGAAAGGATGACGGTTACTGAAAAGTCCATCGAATATTGGGTTCACAAGTAATCAGGTAAACAGACCCCAGAATTCATCGTCAATAAACGTTAAAATATTGACCATGTCGCCTATTACCGTTATCCTAAAAGCAGAACATTCAAATCAGCGCTCGTATAAATGCACCCAAAACCGAAGGCACCATTTATCATTAGTATTATTCAGATTAAATATGGATGTTTAGGAACCAAAAGCAACCATGGCCAGGAGAAGAATATATATTAGCTCATGTACTCCTCAGCTACGACATCGGACAGTTAGTCCTCCTCAATTAACAACCCATTGACGACCCTGCAAGTAGGGATCGAACCATACCCTGCTCTCCTTTGGCTGAAATTACCGCCGTATTGACACGTGTAAAAGTAAAGAAACCGTCTGATATGTCGGCATAGAGTTTGTTTCCAATTCGTACACGACTTCCGTTGACTACTAAAACGTGTCTCATGCATAAATAATGGACCCAATATGTCGTTTCTTTTAATGTACATTTTTCGCTGTTTTTTTAAGGGAGACTCCATATTCCGTGTATGTAAACACATCCATCAATGTAATCACCATCCGTTCCACTGCATAAGCGATTTCTTTGATGGGCCATTAGGGAGCTTTCTTTATACATTAATATTGATTTATCAAGTCGAGTTATCCCATGTGTTTCATGAAAATAAATCTTAGCCAAAGTGCGGCTCCACACGCTTCACTTTAAAAGTAATCTTTTTTTTTACATGTCCTTTTGATTTAATTTTGGAAAAAATAGACAACCTACATAAATTATTTTAATGACCGTGATCATATATTAAATTTGCTATTAAAACTTGAAACAAACAATGTAATTATATTAAATATCATAAATACAACTCCCAAGGAAGTCTCAATTATCTCCTTAAACTATTTTTACTCTCAATTATTTCATGGAATGGATTCTGTTACGATACCACACTTCACAGCAAATTGAGACAGGTGTCCTTCAATATATTCTATGACGGGACGGCCGAAAATAGCAATTTAATATAAAGCCTGCACATTCTGCTATGGATCCAGTAAAGCTATAGCCGAAAATAGCAAATGAATATAAAGAAGCATTCTCCAATGGTTCCTGTGAAACTAACGCAGAAAATAGAAAATCAAATCAAGAATTTTTCCAATGGATTCTGTGAATGCACAGCAGCATAGAGTGAATTAAACACAAGAGTTTAATGCAACAAACAGGTGTCCATCAATTTCCTGAACAACGGCCGATGATGACTGCGTAAGGAAATCCTAGCTCTCCTGCCATCCCGATTCATTTGCACTGATTAGTGACTGAATTCATGATTAATTCCAAGGTGGGTATACTTTACAGTATACACATTACATGCATTATGGTTCTACAGCAGGAAACGTGCTGAAACAGATTTGTCAATTATTAAACTAACAATAATTTTTTTTCTTCTTCTTCAGATTGCACATTTTACACCAAAATTCATTAGAAATTTGTCATGGATATTTTGATAAAGTCAACACCAAACATGTGCATAATTGTGGATGTCTCATTTTATGTGGCATTCATACATATAATATGATGTGAAACAATAGTCAATCCTTAAACAAAACTAAAAAAAATGTGGCGTTTTTTTTCATTGGTAATTGAAAAGGCATGGCGCTTGGATATCTGAAGAAGGATTTGCTCTAATGACGTATGTAGACTATTCGTAGTCTGAGTGTAAAAGTTGACTAACTCCCACACTAATTCTACTGATTGGGAAGATATTGATATATGAAAGTAGCCACTGAAATTCTTTACCCAAGGAAATGAAGACTAGCAGAACAGTTCATGACAGAAATATCGAACAGGACTATTTTGGGCGCGCAAGATCTCATCTCTGTGACAAAACACGATGAAGGATGTTAAAGTGAGAAAGTCTACTAGTACTCTGAATGATCCATAGTCTACACTAATATGATTACTGAGGGATCAGCTCGTGGAATGTATTTTCCTCTGCATCCAGCTAATAGCCAGTCATTCCTCTTCCATCCAGAGTTCTTGTCTGTACAGATGATTACAGTACCGACCAGACAGTTGTCATCGACATAAGAGTGATGATGACGCATACTAGCAAACAACGTGCTACATTTTACAGACACTGATGAAGGCCACTAATCAGGCACCGACCAATTAAAAACTTCTCCGGGTTTTTTTTAATTGGGATTTAGAGCCACTTTAAAGATTCTTTCACTTACATCAGTTTGTCAGTTTTGGGCAGGAGGAAAACCACAACATCCATAGCGCTGAATGTTGCAGTAACCCTTCGAGCACTCGCTGAGAATGACAGACCAAGGATGATAACTTCCAAGAGGTAATTTGTAACAATGGAAGTAGATAACTAAAATCATTACATCATCTGATATGGTCAGATTGTGCTGCTACCGTATTTTGTCTCGCTTGTTTTAACACTTCATCCTGACTTGTTAACACTTGCCAAGCCTATCATTGTAGTAAACCTACGAGCAGTGGCCGGTATTGACGATCCAGAAGATGACCTCGTTCAGACATTGCACTCCTTCATCATGACCACGTAAGAAAGGTAATTTTCCAGACATCGATACCAGGCTCCCTTGGGTCCAATTCAAACTCGGCCCCCGTGGCTCTGAAGTCCGACAGTGGTTCCAACTAAAACTCATTTTTGATTACTTTTACAATGACATTAGCGCTCCAGACAAAAAACAAACAAACCTGTATCGCTGGCTGTGTCACGGTTTACCACAGAGTCTGGATAATTCTGTCTAGCAATTTCCCAAGACAGGAAATTTGTTTGCCCTACTCCCGACTGAGCCGTATCGAGAGACGCAGCGATGCTGCCAAATTACATCGACAAAGATCATGGCAGAGGTACGCCACTGCGGCCAGATGATCGCCAAACATACCTACGCTGGTAATTATTTGTCGACTTTCTGGATAAAGTTCACTATCTCATCCGAGATCCCATTACCCACTCGGCATGTAGACCCACACTGGCACTGCATGCTTTAGATGGAATATTCTCGTTTGAGCGGCGGAGATGGAGAAGAGAAGAAAAGAAATATCACTTTAAATGTCCAGCCAAAAACATATTGAAAGAAATGTTTGTGTAATTTACACATGGCTAAAGTACTTTTCAGCAGGAAGTCACATTGCAGGAGGGTAGGACGAACATTGCAGGACTGATATTGCAAGACAATGGGACGAACATTGCTGGATGGCAGGACTAATATTGCTGAATGATTTACTTTTTAATTCATTTTTTTTTAAATTGGGGTTTAAACTCGCTTTCTAGAATCTTTCACTAATATCATGACTTGTCAGTTTAGGGCAGGAGGAAACCCGCAATATCCGTAGTGCTGAATGTTGCAGTAAACCTGCAAGCACCATACTGACAAGACGAAGGATGATAACTGCATTGCCACTCTACAGTCAGTGCATCCTATCAATATCGCGTCAGAAAGGTAACTTTCGCGAACATTGATGCCGGGCCCCCCGGGACAGTATTTGAACTTGGAACCTTTGGCTCCGAAGTCCAATGTTCTACCACTGCACCACTGATATTGGGTAATGCTGGATGATATTGGGTAATGTCTTGTGGTAGTCATGCTCAGCGTAGTTGCAGGTACACTTTCAAATGAAAGTACAAATGCTGCTGTATAACTGGTATTGAAATGAATAATGCTTGCTAATGTTTTATGTCCTGTTGGATGTTCCACGGCCATGCCAGTAAAAAACATCAGTTATAAAAAAATAAATAGATTCTGTAAATTGTAATGCCATAATAAAGAATAAATAGGAGAAAATGGTGTGTGTGTGTGTGTGTGTGTGTTTTTAATCGTTTCTTGAATGCAATGCCCCTTTGAATTTACTTGATAAATCATTGCTAGCAAAAACTGTACTTGATAAATCATTGCTATCACAAGCATGGTGACATCTACTACATAGCAATCTGATCTCATTATGTAGATCAATGTCACATGATCTGAATGACTTTCCTTGAATAGCTTTGTGCTTTTATAACTTTTTCAGCACAACAAATAAATACATTTCACTTAATATTTTAGTTTTTTTAAAAATATTTAAACAAAAGACATCACAATTCTTTATTAACTTTATTTTACTCCAGAATAGCTTGACGAAAATAGATATTTCCTGAGAATATTGAAATATTTCACTGAATTTCCAGTCCATTCCTTCCTATTTTGGTACACACTGACAATGTCATTGATTCTATAATCAAATTGTATGTAGTAGGAGGGGTTGGTGGTTACAGGGTGATAGCACAATGGTAGATTGTCGGACTTTGTAACCTTAAACCTGCCCTAGGAATCTGAGTGAGTGAGTGAGTGAGTGAATATGGAGTTTAACATCGCTGCGGGAATCTTTCACCCATTTGCGACGACCTAGGAACCTGAAAAGTGACCTTTCTGATGAGATTGTGACAGGATATCTGTATTGTCGTAATGAAAACATAACCTGTGGTTTGTCAGTACCAGAAGGAGCTCACATGATTCCTGAAACACTTTGTGCTTTGATTGTTGTAGGTTTCCTTCTATCACAAAACTGACAAGCTGTTACAAATGAAAAAAACACCCAACAATATGGATCTAAATACTAAAAATAAAAATAAAACATTAAAAAAAATGGCGGGGTATACTAGCTTTGTAGTGAATGTTTTGATGACACTGATAACCCGAAAGGCTCAACCTTTAACCTTTAACCCAAGGAGTCATTTTCTGTTGGACCTGGTCAACAATGGTGGTTGGTGAGATGGGGGAATTGTCCGCCAGACTACTACGTGCAAATTACTGACGCCAGCCAGACACAGAAACACTTCCCATCCCATGCTGACCAGAAGAGCAGGTGCCAATCCACTGGTCATCTCCTGGTCATCATCTGCAATCGGTCAGTCTGACCGGACACGGGAGCTCGCGGGGAAATAGATGACCAGCTCCAAAGAACGTGACTCTGTTATCATTAGGAATTTTCATTGGCAGACACTGATAACTTATAAAAATAATTTGGAAGTATCAGTAAATTGATACAATATAATGACCCAAGTCAATATCATAAAAGGATTCCTGTGTATAACTCTGTGTGGTCAAGAGTGGACATTGAACAGGATCTACTTTCACTTTGATAAATCATTGCTGTATCTACTTTCACTTTGATAAATCATTTCTGTATCACAGTATCTACTTTCACTTTGAAAAATCATCGCTGCTATATCACAGGATTGACTTTCACTTTGATGAATCATTTCAATATCACAGAATCTCACTTGATAAATCATTTCAATATCACAGAATCTTACTTGATAAAGCATTGCGATATCACAGAATTTATTTTCACTAGATAAAGATCACTGCTATTTCAAAAGATCTATTTTCACAGAATCCACATGCACTTACTTTGACATCAAAATACATGCATGTCAAAAGCAAACATTAATATACATTACAGATATGTTTTTCTCTTGGAGCAAAACATTCTTCTTTGAAAGCTTTTTATGGCTTCTCAGAGCAGATAAAACATTGCTTGATGTTTTCAGGTGGCTCTCTCAATGTTTGATTAGTGTGTTACAATTCTTAATAATTTCCATGGTCTGTAGTGTAAATAGTGCATTGTTTTCTTGTGGAGTGTCGAGGATTAATGTAGTGCCACAACAGTTCAGGCATGCAATCCATTAGCATGGAATCATGCGCTTTAGAAATGGACTATTTATTTATTTATTTATTTATTTTAGTGCAATAGTGCATTGTTCTGTAATGAAGTGACATAGTGCATTATAGTCATAATACCAATAGTTTGCAGCAAAGTCATGCATTATCGTATACACAGAAAATGCAAAAAGATAATTCTTAGTCATTTCTATGGCAATGGTAATATACATATCATTGGTTGTGGTTGAAAACCTAAACAGCAAAGTATCGATGTCACACCAAACCTGCATAATTGCACCATTTGGAGATGGCAGTGTTCTATCGCATGATGGAAGATTGAAGATGTAGGTGGGGGGGAGCATGTTAGAATTTACAATACTGGATGAAATATCCCTGAATTTATACACCATGCAGCATTTCAAAACAATCTGAAACCTGTAATCTTTGACATTTCAAAGGACTGTTAAAATAGGTTTATTTTCCACAATAAATGTCAGCATACAGAAATATTATTTACACAAGCTATCATTTACATTGGTTCAAATAAGAACATTAAGAAAAAGCCCACTTTGACATGTTTCGGCACTTCGCGGTAGAGCATCTACAATTACACACAATACAGCTAAATACCAGACGTCCCTCATTATTTCTCTAGTGTTGAAACTTGTTTTTTAATGTTTGAGATTTAGAGCAACTTTCGAGATTATTTCACTAATTGTGGCTGTTTATGTAAGGATAAAACCTGGCCTACATGCTTCGTTATCTGTGATCATTGGCAGGTATGGATGAATCAAGGATACTGATTACAACAGATTGCACTGCAAGTATGGTACAGGTAGGATGTGTATCATAAAATAGTTGATATTTGAAAAATAATTGCAATTCAGAACCATATCAATTCCAACTTGTAGCAAAATCAGCCGAATATGACAGTTGTCAATGTCTGTATAAGACGATAAACTGCTAAGTAAATAACCGTGTGCCAAAATTTGACAATTAATGAAGATTATTAGAGGGAGAATGCATTTCATGATCATATGACACAACTTTTGGCAAACAAACAAAAATCAATATACTTGTATTAGACCCAGGAACGAACACGTATATTGAAAATGCAAATATTTCTTTCATGCGTAACATGCAAATATTTATCGATCATAACTTCCTATGACATATTTATAACTTCCTATGATACACGATCTGACCAAGTGTCGATACAACCATCAATGATATTTCAAAACATCCTATGCAAACGTCGCTGCCATCGAAGTGTATGAATATTCATAACGCCGACCCAACAATTAAACTATTTGCCTTTCAAATATCCCTCCGACTTCTCGTAAGTCATAACCGAGCGTTTATTAACTGGCGAAGAGCTGGACGTTGAATGTGGCTAACTGCACCGTGAATCGGAATGGGGGGTTGGAGGTAGTCAAATAGTCATAATGGAGACTAAGCTGAGAGATTCCTTCGGGAATTATGTTAACGTCTTGGAATAACTCAACATTATAAGATACACTGAACGAGGGCTCGAAGGAAACTTCTTTATTATCACTAGCATCGACATGCTGACCATGCAAGAACTTCTCCTCGTATGTGATTAAAGATTCCACACGGCGTCTTCGTACATGTAAATTCCATCAAGTATTCCAAGTCATTTCTTTGTATTTACATTTTGTGTTGCAGTCTCATTGGGCAAAGTTTTTTCTTCAACATAGCTTGTTTTTTTGGGAAGTATTAGGCAAGTTTTTGAATAGTTGGAGAAATATAATTTTGAAAATATTGAGAAACACGACTATAGAAAATGTTTGAAAATATGATTTTGGAAATATTAGAAAACATCGGGTTTTTTTTAAAAGCTTGGGAAATAATGAACAACAACAGAGTCTTGTTAACTAGGTCATGCATATCCAGTTAATACTAGGAACAGCGAATAAACAACAGGCCAAACATTTACCGTAACAAACACGAAAATGATACTCCAAGGATGCCGATACGACTGCTAATTAACCCTTTTTCAGCTGCTGGCAACCAGAGATGTCTTATATAGTCGTGACATTGATTAATCTGGCAGAGAAAGAATCTTAACTGAATACCAATGGTGCAATACCAATGAAAACAGTCACATGGTGCCCTACCAATATGACTGCGTACACCAAGGCATTTCCAGTGCAGCAAGGTGATCTATTATATCAGTGAATGAATGAACCTAATGAAGAAATGACGGGAAATTGGAAGCTAAATTACACCTTCTTTCTCTCGACTTAATCCCAGGAAACCTAGCATCAATACAGCCCCGAGATCTCCGAGATCGTCTCAATGAAGATTACTGAAGAAGCTGGCTCACCACCTCATAAACGATGTTCCTTAAGAATATTGTCAAATGCCAGGAATTAGCAATGTGGGTTAATGTGCCTACTTGAGAAGAATTGTGTGGGGCAGATATGGATATTACAGTGATGTAGAGGTCAGAGCTGGGAATATAGTATACTGAACTGATTATTACACTTGATGGTGGTGGTGGGAGATGGGGAAGAGATGGGATGGAGGGAATGAGGGAGGAAAGGAGGAGAGAGAGAGTGAATACACTGAATGTTTAATGTCACTGCAGGAATCTTTCACCTATTTGCAACGAGAAAGATAGGGAAGGAGAGAGGGAGGAAGGAGGGAGAGACAGAAAGAGATAGGGAAAATTGGATAGAGAGAGAGGGGGAGGGAATGGAAGGAGGTAGAGGGAAAGAAGGACAGAGGGAAAGAGAAAGAATGGAAGGAGGGGATATAGTGAAAAAGAGGGGAAGTGAATGAGGGTGAGAGAAAGAGATAGGGGAAAGAAGGTAGAAAGGAAGGAAGAAAAAAAGGATGATGTTAGAAACACTGTTTGTAGCTCAGAAAACTTGGTGAACGTAGTATTATAGAATACTGTTTAATAATGTATTGTATTGCTTCATTTCCTTATTTTGCAAATAACAATAAAACTAATCTACTTCATAATCTCATTTCCTTTCTAGATTGCCTTAATAAAACATCACCACAAAAACTATGGTAGAATTGCAAAGTATGCATTATTGCTGTGCATGCCGCTATCTTACGTTACATGTTTCAATCAAATCAATCGTATATTTGTTCAGATTCCCTGGAATCACCAGAATCGAGATATGCATGGAGCAATCCTTTGCTGTTGACAGCTGACATGGGATATAGATGACTCCAGCTGTATTGATCTATTTCCATCTCGGTGATGAAACTTTGTGATATAACTCTCATAGGAGCTCATTAGCTCTCCACGGTAATCTGATATGCAGTGTTTCTCTAATTTGCTATATCTGTGCTAGAAATAATCAATATGAATGGACTCCAAACATGTTCATCACTATTAATTCAAAATGCCAACACTGAGATATACTGTATCTGAAGAAAATTATGTATACTTTATTCATAAATGAATGTATCATTCATTAATCAAATGATTTCTTGAACCGTTTTTTCTTTATTCTTCAAAATACCAATATGTTGCAGGTGATGTACATGTATATATTGTTTGCATAAGAAGTTTTGTGATTAAAAAATACAAGTCTGAAATCAGTGGTACTCAACAACCATATTCCTTAAATATCAGCTTATCCTTTAAAAGAGTTTTATTTATTTCTGCTAAATTAAAAAATAATTCATGTAGTTCTACTATTTCAGAAAAGCTTTTTGAATTTATTCCGTAAAATAACATGCCATGCTGAATCGGCGAATGAAAGAACACATTGCCATTGAATGTCAATGAAAATTAGCAGGCATCATGACATCAATATTTTCTCAAATGACAAAAACAAAAGAGGAAATTAAAGACGACATGTTCATTTTGCGTTTCTTGACATTACATCTAATAAAATTCTAGCGAACATCTTAATAACACCTTCTAGCAGTTCTAGCGAACATCTTAATAACACCTTCTAGCAGTTCTAAGTGACAGGAGACATGCTACTCTAAACACGCCCAAGATCAAGTTATTGTAACAGTACCCAAAAACATAACTTGTTCAAAAATTTGAAAATAAATTTACACATTCTGTGGAAAAAAAATATGTATTGCGTTGGATCAAGAACTCTATTATTCAAAGTTACGACTGATTGCGATAGGATAGATCTCTCCCATTGCAAACAATCTGTTGTAGTCGGGTAATAAATTACCATAAAAAAGGGTGTCTCTCACACCACAAGTCCAACAAATGTTCAGAGCAACAATCGAGACTGGAGGTTTCCATAGCAACCCAGATAAGATATGCAAAATAACGCAAAATAAATTAATATTGCAATATGTTATCAGAACAATTGCCTAGAAATGCAGTCCGAGATCTGCAATATTTATCACAGCTGATGACATTAGGCCCCTCTGAAATAATATTGGTTTGAAATTACTTTTATCGAGTTTGGCAGACTGTTGCTCGAACATTCTCCTAAGCAACAGTCTTCAATATTGTCTGCACATGCATGATTGAATCATCTCAATTTATCTAATCAATTAAAGAAACTGGCATTATAGTTATACTGTTATGCATACATTCAGCATTGATTTCAGTGTGATTACTCTAAAACGAACAATTCCCTCATAGTCGTAGTCATAAAGTTGATTTAATTAGTGCTATACGTCACAGCGCGAATTGTTCACCCATATGCGGCAACTCTCAGACAGTTAAAATAAGTGAAATTGATTAATAATATGAAATACATGATTTATAGTAAATTGATTGCTTAACATCAATGCAGGAATATTTCATCCACATGTGATGATTAAACAAACAAAAATCTAAAAAATACATTTAAATAAGCGTGAGCAAGTTATTGTTTTATGTCACAGCAGAAATCATTCAACCATATACAATTATTTTAGAATAGAATAGAACTAAAGTCAATTATATATCAAGGGTACACTGTAATCCAAATCTGGGGGTGATGGAAAGAACACTGCATTTTTATTGGTTGATTCAAGAATATTGATCCAAGAATATTGGTTGTGACATAATGGAAATCTCTAACTCGCATTCGTGTCTAAGCCTGTCTGTGTAATAATGATATGGCAGTGATACAGTGGTTGAATTTTCTTGGTACTGCCAGTTGCTCCGTCCCCCTCAACTGACACTGATGCAATGGTTAAATGTTTTATACCACTGTTCAACAGCCGCGAGAAGACGCGAGTTGTGACAGTTTAGGCGTTACCACTTTGTGAGTTCTTTAATTGTGAGTTTAGGAGTTAATACTTTGGTTACCAGTTTGGTTATTCATGAAATTATACAACTTAGAAATTTCTTTTTTTTTAATCGCACCATTCCAGCAATATTAACTTATCACGAGCTGCAAGTCTCCCAGGTAGTACCTGTTAGCCAATCAGAATACAACAATGCATAGTTGCAAATTAACTTGATCAGTTATGTGGTAAATGTCCTTCAAATAATAGATTAAAGAAGGCAAGCTTAATGCAGGTTTCATAATCTCAGAGACTGTACATCCACATAAAATTCCTGTATCATATACAATTATCAGCATACTTTTTCTAGACCGGATATTGTTCATCAATTGAAAGGCAAAACGGGTGAATAAGACAATAAACAAGTTAATGAGCATCAAGGTCATATCTTCTGAAGATACCCTTGTTCCTAAACTGCTGATTCCATGAATGATTAAAGGAACATTTCCTCTGCTCTGCAAGTTTATGAGATCTCCCCGTCCAAACCGACACCGAGACTTCCTCGTCCATACCGACACCATCAGCCTGTGGCAGTGCATTAACACACGTCCTTGCCTAACTATGATAACCAGCCCTATGGATATCTGTAGCAAAATGCCAGACACTTAACAATCCTATCTCAGAGCAGGTTTTAGAAATGTCAGATGTGTTCTGGGACATTGAACTTTGGAAATATTTTGATACCTTTTCACACGATAGGAAATTCATCCCACATTTGTATGTTTTTTTCACTCATGTCCAATATCTTATACTACTGCTGTAGTATTGCATATAGTTTGCCAACTTTAAAGATCAAACATGTATTATTGTAGCAAAAGGTTTACTCCAAATATTTCCAGGCTTCAATGTGTCCCTGTATAGTGCATACATATACTCTGTGTAGTGTCTGATACAATAGAAAACAAAACAGGAATTTAACCCCAAAAAATTAAATTCAATCAATCAATCAAATCATAAAATGTAAATATTTTGTACGACAACAAAAAAAAAAATAAAAAATCTTCTTTAACCGTCTCCTTCTGAATAAAATCAAAGTGTTCTATTTCTGCATGTGATCAGGCAACTTAAGTTGCCTTCAGCAGGGAGAGAGTTAAGTGAAGTGTATTGACGATCTTGTTCACCCATTTCCCAAAAGCGCATTTGGATATGTGTGCTAAGTAAATGTGAAAAATAATAATTTAAATAATAATTAACAAATAACAAAGCAATACAACAAATTAAAAATTAAATAAATAAATAAATAACAACATTGTACAAAACACAATAACAGGAGCGGTATCCTATAAACAGCTTAAGTTTTTAATGACTTAAGTCAACAATCAAAACCGTAATTATCAATCTATTTCGACCAAGTTTTCTGTATTTGGCTTAGTCAAACTTTATCGAATCTATGTCTAAAGCTAATCCAATAAAGAAAACAAAAGTTAGTGTTTTGCCGACTTAAAAGCCTAAGCTGTTTATAGGATACCGCCCCAGGAAAGATAATTCTGTGTACATACCGCTCTCAGGGACATAGAGGATACTGTAGGCTTCCCTCAGACCGACTTCTGCCGCATCCAGCTTCGCATCCTTCTTGGTCAGCCCGTTCCCGATGTACGTCTTCCCTTCCATGGTCAAGGTCACCTCGAACCACTTCTGCAGCTTGTCTCCCTTCTCGGCCGAGACCTCATACTTGGTCTCCTTCTTCATTTCGTTGAGGAGCATCACAGGATGTTTGTTCGTGATCGTCTTCTGGGCTTCCACCCTACTGTGTTCCACCCTACTGTGTTCCACCATGGTGGAAATGGATGTTTCCTGTTTTATGGGGGCCACTGAAACGTTTCAAAAAGCAAAGCCCAAAGGATAACTTTCAATCACTTATTTTAATTTAATTTTTCGTTTTTATTCCAATAATGATGTGGAATAATCATATTCTACTTTGCACAGAATTCAATGGTTCCAATTTGAAGAAATGCTTCGCACCTTACAAAGTATGCTATAGGTTTTGATTTTATTTAAGGAATCATGTTAGTATCAACTTGCTTTTTGGCCTCAAGGCAAGTGAACACATTTCATCAAGACAGAAAACAAAAGAATACATATAAGATCGAAAATGTCACTTCACAATATTTTATTTTTTTAAATTGGTGTTTAAAGTCACTTTCTAGAATCTTTCACTAATATCAAGACTTGTCAGTTTATGGCCGGAGGAAACCTTGTAACATCCATAGCTCTGAATGTTGTGGTAAACCCATGAGCACCGGTTGGTACTGACAGACCAAGGATGATACCTGCATTGCCACTCTACAGATGAGATAGTGCATCATATCAATATCATGTCAGAAATGTAACTTTCGGAAACATTGATGCAGGGGCAGGATTTGAACTCGGGATCTTTGGCTCTGAAGTCCAAACGTTCTACCACTGCATTACCACCCACCTTCACAATAGTTCATAAACAATAATTATTCAGCATTAAACTCATTTCATGTTATTTGTGTTCCACCAGAGAGTACAAACTATTAAGTAAAAGTAATTAGTACCTGGAAACTATGACATCAATATTTAATTATTGATCAAATTAGAAGATAAAAAGTAAAGCAATCTTGCAAATTTAATTAATTATTTTTTTCTTCTATAGTTCCTGGGATCTTCACAAGATTAAAATGGATATATCAATCAGACGTAAATGGCATCATATAATGGTAATTAACATGATTAAGAATAATATTTATCTCTACACTATTCATACTATGTTTGCAACATTGTAACATAGTATTATTGTTTTGAACTCAGCAGCTGTTATTATTATAGAACCATTGATGAAGCTGCTGCTTTAATTAAACAAATAGTAGTTTTAATTGATTATTTACACAATGCCAAAAACAGTGAATATATTAGACTGCCACTTATACACAAGGTAAAATGCAAATAATAATTACCAGTAACATAGCAGTGTTTGAATTAAAGGGGGTCCTGTGGGCCTTTTTAAAGATATCTACGAGACCCCCTGCAGACTAGATTTGACCACCATTATTAACATTGGCCCAATGGAGGACCCCCTTTATTATTGTCTAAATGTCTAACACTGCATAATCTAAGTACAATGCAACATTTGTATGATTAAAAAATGGATATGAATCCAACATAAATTTCTTTATTTCAAAATCAAATTCGACATGACATACAAAAAAAGTCAACAGCAGTGAACTTTCCTTCTTCAGACCTGTGCATTTTTCATCGTCCTTCATTCAACGAAACATACACAGCCCCAAAACCCTGTAAGCATTCACTTCTGTGTGGACCGTTCTGGGACATCTTGACTCCTGCTGCTCAACAAGTCACAACGCAGGTTAGCCGAACGGGCGTGAACCATGACCTAGCCAGCCTCATTCTGGCGAATGGCTGAAAACCAATCGTGTGGATGAATCTCGTTTTTTATTTTCGTCATCGCACGCAGACTAGCCAGCCATTCGCAACAAGCGACGTGTCTCAAGATCGGGTAGAAAAAGTTGACTGACATGGAATTGAAATCAATAAAATGCAATTTTACTTTTACAATTACATTTTAGTATTTAATATAAAACGGAATTCTTATTAGTCTTTTTGTTAAAAATGTTTAAAAGATATATATTTCAACATCAAATGAAACTTTTTCTAACCATCAATGTCAACAGTCGCTGCCCATTTGGTCTAACCTAGAGTTGCGATTTCCTTTAGAGCACTGTTCTGATCAGAGATAGTGTGACTTATAAACGAGCCTAGACACGACACCTGGCTAACGAAGAGTCACACGATGTGGCACTTCCTTACCCACAATGCGCTACTAAGCTGGTATATACGTACAATATCGGCCAATCGGGACAGTGCTAAAAGATATTCTGGCCAACAGAATTCAAACCGTGAACCAAAATGCGCAAACTGCAATTTCTCGCTCGACGTCGCTGTCTTTGACGGCCAACTTGGGCATCTCAAATCCACAGTTGAAATGCGTATTTGGCTGACAAAAACAGTTCAAAGAATGTGCAGTCTGCTGGTGTTGTTTTGTTTGTTTTTTTGTCCGAAATTCTCGGTGACCTTACCCAGTGCCATCCGTCATGGCAACGACACTCTCAACCGCCTCGATATATACTACTGTTCGCCCGCATGGCTTGGCCAGAAGAACCTTTCGCATAGACAAACAATAAAGCATTATGATTGGTCAGGAAAGATAAACAAAGAAGCATTAAGATTGGTTGGAATTGCAGAAATAAATGTTATATGTGTGTGGGTCAAAGAAACAGGAACGACGAGAAACAATGCGAAAAACTCAAATGATGTGCTCAAACCATTATAAAATGGACTTTGAATTGTCTGTGCGATGTGATGCATGATCTCAAATGGCTGAAAACTGCAATAAGCTGAAATCATGGAAAGCAGATATGTTGGTATATCCCTCAAAATCAACCCTGACCTATAGGTTACGAAACTTTCCAAGTACAATTTCATGCTAAAATGATACATCAGTGTTCGAAATAGTGCCCGTCGCACGCCAGTGACGGCTTATTTTCAGCAGGGACTAGTGAAGTTTTAGCCTAGCACGTCCGCATGTTGTGTTGTTTTTTGTTTGCTTTTCAAGATGCAGTGTTCCAATAATAGGAGGTCATTTGAAAATCTGCAATATTAAAGGTATCTGTTTGACCCCATGAAAATTATGGAGAATGACCCCCTTATTGTTTTCTTTATTTCGAACACTGAGATGTATATAATCTATCATTCGGCAACATGTGTGAGGATGGGTAACCTCTCAGACTTACTATTCCTTGTGTCTGGCAGTGAAATTGCTGGAGTTTTACACACTGATTTAAACAAACTTGAACATGAATTCATACTTAAAAAGTTTCGTAATCTCAGGTCCTAGTCACAGATAAAAAGAAAATACATGCTAACAAAACATTTTCTTTACTGGTGAAAACAATATATAGATGAAAAAATAATAGACATCCTTTCTAATGTTTACTTTGAACATGTTTTTGTAATTAATCATTATGTTTGGAAGCATTTAATTAACAATTGAATTCCCATCCAATTTGACCTTTGGAGGATAATGGTAAAATGAGAATTAATAAAAACATTTCATATATTTTTACTTACAGAAAACTCTTTTTGAATTCAGCTTTTAAATTTACAGGCAAATTAATGATTAATGATCTCATGTACAAAATGTTAAAAATGAATGGCTTGTGGAAAATTTGTAGAGAAAACAGACTTCTAGAGACAGAAACTTGTACTGAAAATGAACTTGTAGAGGTTGTTTTTTTACCATTATGGGTTTGCTTTTCATACAAGTTTACCACATCAAATATGAATGTTGGCTGATGGTGCAATATTTCAATAAAATATTTGTTATTTTCATACTAATAAATATTCTTCGGATATTTCCATTAAGGCATAATACCACAGCTGATAGACCTGTAGAGTGTACAAACAAATTTCGATCCAAGACTAATTACGCTTGATTTATCCACCAAAATGTTGGTATTTACTGATGTCCCCAGTACACGATAGTTATCAAAATATTAATATTTTATATGAATATATGGAACGTTCCCGCTTGTCTTTGATGCATCAACTCATCTATGAAGGAATCTGCGAGCGAACATTAGTTATGTCCCGCTTGCTTGATGTATAATGAAGCAAACCCTGCAAACACATACAGACCATATTCAGGTTGTCTATCTTGGGGCTGCAATAGGGATTTGTCAACCACACAGCGGTGGAAAGCTTTTTGGAAGTACAAACATGATTTTAAGTACTAGTATATCAAGTGAATGTACTTTACAGATATAGCTAAGAACTAGTCCAAAACAACCATAAATATGATATTATATGATGATATTATATGATATTATGTCTTTAACTTGAAAGAACATTTGTATGGTCTAAATTGTGATTTAATATAATCAGTGGTATTTTAAAGGCATAATATCAGTTGGTTGGCCTATATGGTCGTCTAGCATGGTTTTACCTGTATATGGTCGTCTAGCATGGTTTTACCTGAGTACTTTACACAAGTACTTTATACAACCAGTTACCTATTCCACATGTCTCACTAGTTACCACTTTTTATTTATTTTTTATTTATATTTATTAATTAGCAATGACTCGCTCATAATTCCGCCAGTGTTCGTGAAAGATTGCTTTGACCGTGTTCAGTGAGTAGAGTTACCTCCCTTACTGAGAAAACCAGAAGAAATTTGAGATCAGACGTATTTTAAACGGGTTATACCAGGAAGTGTTTACAGCAATACAATCTTAAATCGGTAAAACGATATTTGGAGGTACAATAGCGATTATGTGTATGCTAAGAACATGCACTTTGCATTTTTAACTCCCAATTCTGCCCAAAACGACAACTAAATTTGTGTCAGACTGTGATATTATGCCTTTAACCCCTAGGACTTAAAGCAAATGCTTCTAAACCCCTAGAACTTAAAATGAACACTACTAAAAGTCCTAGAAATTAAAACAAACACTTCAGAACTTTTCTAGATTTATTGATAATAACCACTAGTGTAGATAATTTACAAAGAAACTTGTGGTTTCTTCAATAAATGTACAGACATGCTAATGCCTGTGAGTGTTGTGTTTCAGGGAGGTTTGTTTGATGATTTTGATAAACCTGCTAGGAAGCCATCAAAGAAGAAAGCCTTGGAAGATTCTGAGGAAGAGTCAGAGGAAGAAGAGGAAGAGGAAGAGGAAGAAGCACCGCCAGTCAAAGGTAGATTTGTGCATTTAAATATAGCTGGAAAACGTAACTTATGCAGTTTCTTGCTTACGTAGTATTTTAAATGGATCTACAAATTAATAATTTTCATAGTTACATGTATTTGTAATTGATAACATTCTTCTTCCTTGATATTCTATTTCTTCTTCTTCTACCAATTATTTCTTTCTTTCTTTTTCTTTCTTCTTCCTCCTTTCTTCTCTCCTTTTTCTTCTTCTTTCTTCTTCCTCCTTTCTTCTCTCCTTTTTCTTCTTCTTTCTTCTTCTTCCTCTTCTCTTCTCTTCTTTCTCTTCTTCTTATTGTTATTATTATAATTATGATTGTTAATATGCACCATGATTGTGTTTCAGATACCAGACCTCGCACTGCCAGTGGTAAAAAGCTACCCCCAGGAGCGGTCTCTATATTCGGAGGTGATTATGTCTAGGGCTGTATACCTTTTGGAATTTTATGATACCGATACCAATTCCGATACTTGAAAACGATACCGATACTTTACGATACCGATACCGATACCTATGGTGATAAAACATTGATAAATTAGTGAAGAAGTATTTCTTTGAAATTGAAAGCAAAAAATA
>JAUTBV010083973.1:8852-19152 GCA_032361325.1 Lepetodrilus fucensis
CCCCCCCCCCCCCCCCCCCATTATTTTATGAATTTCTGACACTGATGCATTTTCTATCTTGACAGTATTCTGGGCACAGACCGACAGGACGACGATGTTCCGCCACAGCTCCCAGAGAAACGGAGGTCGCGGCACGCGTTGGACATCCTCTCCAGCTCCACAACCTCCTCTACCTCCTCGGGCACCTCCCGCACCCCGACCCAGTCGCCTCAGCACAGCATGCTCTTCAACTCCACCAGCGACGTCCCCGGACCGTTCGGACAATCCCCCTCGAGCAGCGTCGGTTCCGAGCTGAACAGATCCGCAGAGGACCTCCTGGTCTCGGGAGGTGCACGGAACAGCGTCACAAGGACCTCGCAGCAGGGCCACGTCCTCAACACCTCCGCCTCGTTCACCTGCGTCACACAGTCAGCGAACAGGATCCAGGGGTTCCCCGACATCAACTCATTTACCAAGGGGATCATCGACATGACGAAAAGCATCGACGATACACCGCCGCCGATCCCGAAGAAGAGGTCGTCGATGCAGAGGCTGAACTCGACGTACGACAACGTCATGGACGGACTCCAGATGTCCAACCCTGCCACCACCACCAGCAGTACCAGGACGGTGTTCACCAAAACCGTAGAATCGCGGACGTCGTCTTCTTCCATCTCCAGCTGCCAGTCGTCGCAAAGTTCGCAGTCGTCGCAGAGTTCGCAGTCATCGCACAGCGCTCAGTCATCCTCGCACAGCTCACAGTCTTTCAAGCTCACGCAGAAGTCCGAGTCGAGCAGTGCGCTGCTTTTCTGTGCCGACAGACCAAACTCCATGTGCCAGGAGACGTACTCTAGTTCCGAGACGTTCTCGTCTGCGAGCCACTCTAGCACGGAGAGTCTACCCAAACCTCCGCCACTGCCGCCCAAGAAGAGAAACAGTGAGTACTACTTTCCTTGCCCCTCTCCCTGCTGGAGTAGGCACAGGCACTGCTCTTTGCGGAATCTCTCGTCGCAAATGGGTGAAAGATTCCTGCAGCGACGTTAAACTCCAGGGGCCCTATTCTCAAAACGTTCTTACGATCTCCTTAGCCTAAGAACGTTCTTAACTTTATCTTAAGGATACCTATAGCATGAGCTATTCACATTTATAAGCTAAAAAGATCTTAAGAAGTTTCAAGAATAGGGGCCCATATTCACTCACTCACTCATTGGGGCATCTCCGGTTGTCTTTCAGCATGGAGAGTGCTAGGTAGGGCCTACTATTCTTGAAATGTTTAAATTTTCATCTTATCGTTATTTTAACGATTTGCGAAGTGATTGTTTTAAACGGTTATTTCAGAACCATTCCAAACATCTTAAAGGCACACTTCTACGTCTGTTTCAGTCCACGCATACATGCAGACGTTCGGTTTCTACACCAAGCCGTCTTCGCTGGAGAGCATATCTCGGCACTCTATCAACTTCTACGAGGCCCAGTGGCACCAACACCAGATTGAGCTGTTCCAGCCACTGTACACGCGTTCCAACACCATCAGCGTCATCTCCGACATATCCAGCTCGGGATCAGACGTTTCCTTCATCTCCGGATCCCCGGACAGACTCGGATATCCCGGTGTCCCACACCTTCCAATGAAGACCCTCAGAATAGCAGTAAGTAGGAACTGCAATAGGGACAGACAATATGTTCAAATCAAGCAGATTTGTAATACAGTTACTTGTTTTATTTGTTTATTTAGTTTTAGTTTTAGTTTTCAATTATTTTTTTCTTCAATTTTTATATATTGTATTTCATTTTATTTCTTTAAAATTACTCAAATACATGTGGCCAATATAGTGTACTATTTAATTAATTAATTCATTCATTCATTCATTCATAATTTGTATTTTTGTATTTTATTTTATTTGTTTTTCATTATTTATTTATTTATTTAGTTAGTTAGTTAATTAGTAGGTTAGTTAATTAGATAGTTAAATGTTATATTATCTCTTTAGTAACATCTTGTAACATTTATTATTTGTATTAGTATATTAATTTGTTATTATTAATCCACAATTTGTGTTATTGATTTTGTAATGTGTTTTCATGTAATGTTTCATGACTTATTTTTATTATTCAGAGTTCAAATTTCAGTCATCGCCTATGGGTGAGATATTCCCGCTGCGACGTAAAGCATTAATTCATTCTCATAATATTTTTTTAGCGTTAATTAATTAGTTATATTTACACAGCACGATCTAAATCGACAAAGCTTGGCGTCGACAGGATCTAGTCAGTCGGACATGTCTAACAGTGCGGGGGACGTACGAGACAAGACTATCAGCATGCTGGAACCTGTCTCCGCTGTCCCCAGACAACTCATAGACATGTTAGTATACCTGCCGTCAGCAACATATATATATACATATTTTTGTTATTTAAAGACACGCAATCTTGTTTTTTTGACAAATTTAATGGTCATACATATTTTACCTGAAAGTACGTACATTTGATTTTGTCTACACAAGTATATTAGGCCACAAGCTACATTTCCCCCATGTCCCACTGGTTTTCAATATTGTAATGTTTTTTTCTTCATATTTTCGTATTTAAGAAATTAGGAAAATATTGAAAACCAGTGGAAAATGTAGCTTGTTGTCCAATATACTTGTGTAGACAAATCAAAGGTACTTACTTTCAGGTAAAATACGTTTGACCATGAAATATGTCGACAAACTGTGTATGCCTTTAAAAAGACCAAGTGGAGTTTGTGGCTGTCTATTTTAACCTTCTCCCTGCTGAATAAAATCAAAGTGTTCTATTTCTGCATTGATCGTGCAACTTAAGTTGCCTTCAGCAGGGAGAGAGTTATTGAACCTTGAATTAGCACAGTCAGTAGAGTGATGGATTACAAAGCTGATGTGAAGGTTCAAGTTTGAATCTCAGTATCGTTCACCTTGATTATTCATATTCAACAATATATCGTCACCTATGGGTGAAATATTCCCTCCCGTGACGTAAAACAATAATTCACTCACTCACTCACTCACTTCAACAATATATTTCAATATGAAATGCCATTCTATATGTTCATCTGTCTCATCATTTATTAATACAAAGTATTACTCATTAAAACAAAGCAAAACTTGCACTGAAAATAATGTTCTCTTTCAATCATACTTGTATTATATATATACATATTTAAGCTTGCAATCATTTTTCTTTCCATATGCATATGCTTCATAAACATGAATATTTAATAATCTTGCAAAAATGCACTTTTAAATTCACAAGTATTGCAATTTGGTTAAACATATTTTACTTCTTCCATCATTGCTCATGAATTGCATCATGCCCACATATTCCATCATTCCATGTCCACTTCCATTGTGCCGATGTTACGTATTGCACCATGCCAACATGTGCAATCATGCCCACATACTCAGTCATGCCCACATTATTCATATGCTCATATGTATTCCATAATGGCTACTATCATGCTCACACATTCCATTATTCTCATGTGTTCCACTATTCTCAGTCATGTATTCCATCGTGCCCACATGCTATCCATCATGCCCACATTCATTCCATCATGCCAATTCCATCATGCCCACATGCATTCCATCATGCCCACACATCATATTTATGCTGATCATGCTTTTGCTTTGCATCATGCTCATGCTTCACCGCCTTTCTTTCTTTCTCCATCGCCTTCTAAATATAGATCGCGTTTCGTGTCCAGAGACCCCAAGCGTCAGTCTGCGCCGGCGGCGGTCAGCGACGTGGTCATCCAGGTCCAGCCCCCACAGCCGCCGCCCAAGTCACAGCCCCCCCGAGCCCCGAGTCCGGCCCCGGCACCCCCACCCCCGGCCCCCGTCCAGTCGCCCGTGACGACGACGGCACCGCCCTCGCCAAGCCCAGAGATCCAGAAGGACGGGGATTCCGCGTTCGCGGAGTTGAATCCGCTGGACGACGTGGACGTGTCCGACCAGTTGGTCAGAAAACGCACGGTGAGTCACGTGTCACGTGTCACACGTCAATGTTTTTGGGGTTTTTTAACTGCGGGTCTGAGAAACCCTGAGTGTTGTAAATGTGTGCCATGGAGTGGAGGACAAGATTTATATGGGGCTTGAATTTGAAAAGCCCTTGAAATTCAAGGGTTGAACAAGGTTCATATAGACTTGGAAAGCCCTTGAATTTTGAGGGTTGAACAACGTTCATTTGGAGTTTGATGAAGCCCTAGCTGCAGTCCTGGGTATCGTTTGTCGAAGCTCTCTTAGCCGCTAAGGGACCATAGCACTCTTTTAGCAATGTGTTAGCTATCGGCAAAGAGAGCGCTATGGTCCCTTAGCTGCTAAGAGAGCTTCGACAAACGATACCCTGTATCTTTATTTCTGCCCTATTGCTATGTTTACATTATTGGCATGCAACATTCAGTGCTACAGATGTTGCAGGTTTGTTCCTGCCCTAAACTGACAAGTCGTGATATAAGTGAAAGAATCTTGAAAGTGACTCTAAACCCCAATTACCGGGTTAAAAAAATAAATAAAAATTATTTGCACAGTACAGCTACGGATGGTGCCTTTTATTTGAATCTTTATAATACGTCTAGCATCCTAGTCACACATTCAAATGCTTACCTAGAGTGATGTGTATGTTTCCAGGGAGATGACGGCCCAGACATTCGAGGTGGGACTGTCGACGCTCTGGTGGTACATGCCACAGCGGCAGGAAAATCAGGTATGTGTCTCAGAGGGGTCTGGTTTGTGTGGGGCAAGAGGGGACCTAGGGGATGGTGGAAATCTAGCCCTGTATGATGATAACCAGTCATTTTATGACTTGCTTATTTAAAACATTTACATTTAAATATAAGAATATTTATGGTTTTGAAGGATTGTTATTATGTTATTATTTTTTATATTATTATTATTATTATTATTATTATTAGTGATTTCACAGTTAGTATTACATACTGTTAACATAATAACATTAAAGATGTTTTATTTTGGCTTTGAGCATTTTTTATTATTTTCAATTGTTTATACTGATCAATTACTACTGCTCACATAATACCATTGAATCGAAGGTTCTGTCGTATATAACTATCGCACTTTGTCCCTTGTCTTGTTTCTAAAACTTGTGATGCTTTGTTGGTAGTAGTGGTTGACAATGAGCAAGTGGTAGAAATTTACAAAAATATCATTTGCAACATTTTTCTGGTCATGTCACTTGAAATGCAAATTACGAAAATATTTGTTTAAATTTTATTTCAAGTGAATGAACATTTACAGAACATTGGCATAGTTAATTTTCTACAATATAAATATTTCAGTTTTCAAATAATTTCCTTGGTGTAAATTTAAATACCATGTTCTCCATATTATAATTATTTTTGTATTCCATAAATTATTTTATTTTTCAAAATGTAAATTATTTTAAAATTTATATTATTAATATTTTTATTGTGTGTGTTCATGCTACAACTTAAAAGATACCTTGGTTCTTTGTTTTCCTGCAAGAGTTGAGATCATATTAGCGCGTAGGCAGAATAATTTAGTGTTTATCTCCGTACCCCCTCACATGTCACATTGCATGTGCCAATCAATCAATCATGTCTCTGCATTCTTCACCCAAGGCTCTCAAGGAGATGTCGTAGATCAAGAAGGTAAGATTGATGGAGTTATGTCCCCTTCTTTAACCCCGCCTCCTCCGTCAAATATCAGCAAGGAAGTATATTGGTGTGAATTTTCTCAATTATTTAGGAATATGTAGTCAAATAATTATTTTAAAAAAATAGTCATTTGTATATTTTGGGTAAACATTTGAATAATGACAGATTACATATAATAATGCTAAATTTCAAGTAATTAATATTTGGACATAATGAACATCTTGTCAATTTTGCAATTTTCCAAATTGTGTAAATGTATTTTCTGCCATTATTAATTTTTCTCAATAAGATAAAAGATTAATTTTTCTCAATAGGATAAAGTTGTATAAGTTATGAATCTATTTGTATAGAAGTTTGTCGTTCGTCACGTTTTTAGTTTTCCTTAGTAACAGCATGGAAGGTTTGAATGTTGAATTCTATTTGTTTAATCTCATCATATCATTACCTCCCTTTGTATATATATGTGGCTTGTATCACTGTGTTAATTTTGTGTGTGCATTTTTTAGTTCATTATTCCTGAAATTCACTGAGATGACACTAGTTCTATTGTTAATATGTTACTAATAATGTTACTAGAAAATGTAATCTTTATTTTCCCAATCTCATGGATCGCTATTACATGTATCATTAACTATAAAGCATATTGCTATTTCTCCAAACAAAGCGCATATTTTCCATTCTACTCGCTAAACCTCAATTTCCAAAATCTTTTATTGATTTTACAATGTTTATTTCATGATTATACTGTCGTAATATATATTTACAGTTTGACATTAACACCAGCAATAGTCGTCGAGAAATATTTACAATTTCTTGTCACAAATCGTATCCAAATTGGCATGCAATTTTGCTATACACTAAAAGAATGTTTATCCAAATTTAATCTGGCCCTGAGATTACGAAACTTTTTGAGTACAATTTTATGCTTGAACACACAAAAAATATATACATATATATGAGGATTTGGGAAGAAAACATTGAGCTGATCATGAAATTGTTTTTAAATCTTTTGTAACCTTGGGTCCTGAATCATATCCCTTTTTAAACTTACAATTTCTAAAATTATTTATTTTACATCCATTTTCAAATAGATTAAATATATTATCCAATAAAGGATTATTATGATGCATTTTTGTTAACGTTTTTTTTTTAATAAAGCACACATTTGATTGTTTTAAAACATAGTTTGGCACTGTCTATGTTTGGCACTATTAACACCTTTATTTAGTGCCTATATCAAAGGATTTCATGTTAACATATTGATGTTACTTCAGATACAGGAAGACCTCAATTCCAAATGTACAATGTAGTCTTTGACAACAGGCTCCCATTTCTGATGTATCTCAACCATCAAATTTGGACCTATTTGTAGCCTCATTTCTCAAATGTACAATCCAATTCCCTCTAAAATATATCTGGAGACCTTTAAACTATAGCCTGTTTCATTTCTATTCAATTTATGCTACTCACAAAACACATAAGACGTAAAGTAATTAATATATATGTTTAATGAATACATTTGGCATTTAAACAGGCTTAGAATTTTGAGAGAAAAAAAC
Organism: Lepetodrilus fucensis; assembly: GCA_032361325.1. Taxonomy (NCBI): domain Eukaryota; kingdom Metazoa; phylum Mollusca; class Gastropoda; order Lepetellida; family Lepetodrilidae; genus Lepetodrilus; species Lepetodrilus fucensis. Next base: position 16,041 of record JAUTBV010083973.1, read on the forward strand.
TACTATTAACTCTAAATTATGTTGAAGCACAGAAGTAAAGAAGCACAAATTAAAGCCGGAAATGCTTCACAGATAATTGCATGTAACTCACTGGAAGCATATTTCCATTTGATCCACTTGATTTCCATTTGATCCATTTAATCCGTAGGAAAAAGATCAAAATTATCCGTCGGAGGTGTGGCAATGTAAAACGGATTTTGATTGGTTGTTCCATACCATGTCCATTGACTGTTATTTCAACCACTGTGCAGCATGGCTACTTACATAAATATAATGAAAATATTGTCAAAAGTATTTCTCACAAGTTTAACAACTGATACTGCCGTGGATTAACAAATTTCTTTTCCCACGATATCGAAAGAAGCAATGGCGTGCTTTGGGTTGCATGCAATGATAACTGATAGGAGCATGTTAATTGATATTCCCAGGTGGAGGTTGATTGTGTTCAGCTAGCTCTGAGTTGTGTATTATATGCTTATCATCATGTAATATTACATCCATTATATCATATTTATTTTTTATAGAAATAGGTCATGGGTTCAGTAACGTATTTTTAGAAAGTATTATTTTATTAGTATTACACATATTTAGCTGTTATCAGCAATATTTGCCCTGTACTGCTAGTAGAACTTGCTGCAGAACATGGAAATTGTCAGAGTTATGTTCCAGACGTTGTCCATGTAGATATGGGGCTGTTAGCTGGAGCTTTCGATTTTCGCTTATACAGCTTACAGTTATTGCAGTAACTCCTAGTATTAGCCACACCGCTGTCTGGTCATAAAAACACCCCTCGAAAACCACCTTTGTAACCTTACTCAAATGTATTTGTAAAAATTAAAAATTGTTTCTGGATTTAATATATTTTTTCTTTAGAAGAATAATGTCTAGGTATAGACATTTTTGCAGCATTATTTTTAGAAATTTTACTAACGAGTGATGATATTGATTTGGATTATCAATATTAGACAAAAAATTCAGCATGAAGTAGATTTTGTTGTTGTGTTAACACAGGGTAAGAAGCCAGATTTCATTTGCTGATCCCTTTTATTTGCTTCATTAGGAATTGAAATAAAATTTATTCAAGCTTATGGATGACAATAACATTCAGCTAATTTTGCCTAGAATTATGTTTCTTTGATCTGGGAGAGTTGGACATCATCAGATTAACACACAACATTTTCTTCCCTTGTTGTGTACACACACACCCACACCCCCAATAAAAAATTGTTGTTTTCAAATAATTGTTTTCTGTGTTTCAGAATTTATCTACCAAGAAGCCTTCCTGACGACATACAGGACGTTCATCTCTTGCAAGGATCTGATAGATAAATTACTGTACCGATTTTACAAGTTCCAGCACGCTACTGACAAGAAGAGGCTGTCTAGGAACTCGTTTTCCTTGCTGATACGGGTGGTGGATGAGCTAGGGTGAGTCTCATGCATGTGACCTTGACCTCAAATTTGAGTTGACCGTGACCTCATATATTTGCTGACCTTCTTGACCTTTAATTCTCCAAAATTATTATTTTTGAGCTATTTTCAAAGTATGGCTTGTCAATAGCAGTAATTGTTATAAATTAAAACTTGTGTTGCACATATATAATATAAGTCAAATAATCTTGAAAGAGACTAAAACCCCAATACAACAACAACAACAAAATGTTTAAAAAAATAAAATAAGACCCCACCACCAAAAGAAATGGTTGTTTTCTATAGTTCCTTGTTCACGGTTTATCTGATTCTGCGGTGCATAGAGGGGCGTTATAATGAGGGTTTTGTGTATTTGTAGGTACATGGAGCTGGAGGACGAGGTGGTGAAGAATCTGATGGACCTGGTGTACGAGCTGGTCTGCCAGGGGGAGCTAATGCTGGCCAGAATCCTCCGCAAAAAGATCATTGAGAAGTGCGACCAGCGCCAACGCATCCTCTACGAGATCAGCAACGCCACACCGCACGTTCAGTCCATCAACCTCTCACAGAAGTAGGTGTCCGACCTGCAAAACTGTGTCATTCTTCTAGTATTTAAAAAAAATATATAAAAAAATTAAAAATTAAAAATTTTAAATTAAAAAAATTTCAAAACATTTAAAAACATTTAAATACTGTACCACTACAAAATCTTTACATAAGAAGAAAGAAAAAGAAAAGAAAAAAAGTTATTTTATTTTTCATGTTTATCACATAAAATAGCTCTGAGTGCGATACTGGGAGTGCGTTAAAGGTGTAATTATATAAGGGAGACAACTGTGATTTCTTCGGGAGTTCTTATACTGTATTCAATTTTAGAAACAAAGTAATTTGAGTACGATAACGTGAGTACAATAACAGTAGTGCGATAAAGGTGTAATTATATAAGGGAGACAACTGTGATTTATTTTTGGGGGGTGGGGAGAGTTCTTGTACTTTATTCAATTTTTAAACAAAATAGTTTGTCTGGCCTATTAGGAAACCAAAATCTTATGATATCCGTTTTTCATTTCAGCTTACCAGATCTGCTGCATTTCAAGTCTCAAGATATTGCAGAGCAGATGACACTAATGGATGCAGAGCTTTTCCAGAAGATAGAGGTAAATATATCCTATAATTATACAGTAAATATATCCTATAATTATAAAGTAAATATACAGTAAATATACAGTAAATATACAGTAAATTTACAGTAAATATACAGTAAATATACAGTAAATTTACAGTAAATATACAGTAAATTTACAGTAAATATACAGGGCAGGTGGATGCACAATGGTAGAACTATGGACTTCAAATACCTTTCAGAGAGCATCAATATTCACGAAAGTTACATTTCTAACATAATCTTGAAAGGATGTTCTAATAGGCCTACTGCCTATACCATGGCAATGCAGATATCATCCTTGGTCAGTTAGTACCAGCCAGTGCTCTCAGGTTTACTGCAACATTCAGCACTACAGATGTTGCAGGTTTATTCCTGCTCTAAACTGACAAGCTGTGAAAGAATATTGAAAGGCACTCAAAACCCAAATTCAAACAAAAAGTTCAGTGCTATGAAAGCAACTTTAAAGGCATAATATCACAGTTGATAAACATGTATAATCGGACAAACGAATTTCGATCTGAGACTAATTACACTTGA
>JAUTBV010084084.1:0-19151 GCA_032361325.1 Lepetodrilus fucensis
TAACTTTCGCGAACATTGATGCCGGGCCCCCTGGGCGGGATTTGAACCTGGAACCTTTGGCTCCGAAGTCCAACACTTTACCACTGCGCTACATCCCGCCCCGGTCTCATAGTTAATAAGAGAGCTACGAGAACGATACCCTGTGCATTAGCATGGCGTTACTAAAGAGTTACGATTCTCCTAGCGCTACGATTCTTCTGTGGAACGGGGGCCTGTATTGTTCCGATATAAGGATCATTAGCTAGAACCAATGTCCTTTCATTGAATGCCAGTTCCCAGACACCGTTACTGAAGTGGGCGCAAGGACATGCTAATCATGCACCCTCAGCGCCCCGACACTACTGGCCTATGATTCACGCAGTCATGAGAACATGTTGTTTGCGTCCCTTGCTATCAGAACAGTCTGCCCACACGTCCATCATCTACGTGACCTCCGCTGTACACAACACTACTCTAAAGGGACCCGCATTTATCCTAATCAATTTCAAATCATAACAATCTGTCTATCTGCAAGCCCTCTATAACGATGCTTAAACCATACACAGATTTCATAGCCATTTAATCCTGTTATTTCTGCGTGAGGACTGGAGAGAATATGGAAGAATAAATCACATTCATAACGCTTGGCCTCCTACGGGTGAAGGGTACCGTACGTATTCGATCCGTCGGTAATAGTAGCTACGCAGCCGATATTCACTTAGGACAAGCATTAAGCCAAGTGTGACTCTACAATGAAGCGGATTTACACACAGTTCCGGTTTATTGGAAGAGGCCGCGCTGACCAATAAGTTCGTCAAAGGACCAATCATGGCATAGAAATAACGTTCTTGTATCACCGCTGTAAGTGGCCTTAATGTTACCAGATCCTCTTTTGGTAGGTGGCGAGTGGCAAAGTAAAACGGAAGTAGATCATTCGGCGCCCGAGATACATCTTGTTTTGAGAGGACTTACAACCGTTTAGAGCACTCAACGTCATAAATATTTTTCTTTGGAGAACATTTCAATCCTGGCTTTGGATATCAACGAAATCACCCCCATCTAGACACTAGCAACACAACGCTTGGTTCAAACTTGGTCGATCTATCTTCAGGACACGATGCTCGTCCTCGGTTGACCAATGCCCTAGCTAGGATTAAGACAGGATATGATAGTCACATAGTGTTTTGTTTTAGTGTTCCAGTAAATATACCCAACGGAATATTGCACTGCAGACGGCCTCTATCCTATTAACAAGGTTACTGTTTCTCTAAGCTTTCATATCCACTATGACACCATATCGGTCTCGTAAGTGTCCCATCGTCATGTATAAGAGATGACTACTAGAGTGTGTATGGTCTCGTGGTAGATATTAAAGCTTCCAGAAAAATATACCTTAAGATCTCCTGTTCGAAACGACGTAATTCTATGGGAATCTGAACTCAAACCTTAGCCATATGCCATGACATACCATTGCTAAGGTTAGAGATACGGTTACGGTTCCAGAAAAATATACCTTAGGGTCTCCTGTTCGAAACGACGTAATTCTATGGGAATCTGAACTTAAACCTTAGCCATATGCCATGACATACCATTGCTAAGGTTAGAGATACGGTTACGTCGCGTTTACATGAGTGACTCTACTCTGCAAAGGGCACGATCTATCTGTGGTAATATACCTACTACAACACTCTCTGACACAGTCAGGCAACTCGTGTCTATACCAACTCGTCTGTATACCGTGGTACAGCACTGGTCCAGGTCATTGATTGTATGTATGTATTGGTACGAACGACTCAGCATGAACCTGAGATGAATATTAAGTAAGCGGGGGACTGCAACTCGCTGTATACATCAATACTGCGGTGACAATGCTAACACCTCATAAGCAGGAACATAGGCTTGGTACATCTAGTGCAATGACTCGAGCAGGAGACGCCCGAGACGGCTTCAAGATTCAGACAATGTTAGATTTAATTTGGCGAGAAGGTATTAGCATATAACTATATACTTGTATTCATCCGTAGGAGAGTATCAAATAGTATAATGCATGCATGTATCTACCAAACGTATATTATGGATTTCAAATAATGTTTGAATGCGTGGAGGTTTACTACTTCTGGTTTGAAGCGTGATGTTGCTAAGCATGTCTAAGATCTTGGTGGCTCGTGACCATTTAAAACACAAATATAACGTAATCACAAAATAATCGTGTCGTATTTGGTGTAACCCTATTGTTGCTGGATTAGACACATACACTGCGCTATAGGTTATATCCGGTTGCCTCCAGCATGGAGAGGGTTAAATGCGAAAATCAACTACCACAGTTCAATTATATCTCCCGAAAGTGTATACTATGTACGTATTTTCATTACCATGCATAACTACGTCATATGTCAGTGTATAACTGGCAGCATAACACATATAAAATGCAATCAGAGAATGCCAGTATATCAGACCAATAACGCCTTTATTTGACAGTACATGAATTATATTACAAATGTTCGCAATATGGGATGTGCAAGCAAAGCCAAAGGACATGTCCCTAGCATATGTGTCGAATCGACAAGCTGGTCATTTGCTAACAACGTGCACTGATGGGGCATCAATGAATAATATGTCTGGGCTAAACAAAGAATATTGCCTTGGATGTCATCGTGCCTTCCAGTACAGACTTCAGTGACATCAGTCACGCAAAGCACCGGCGTCCAAAGGGGGGAACCCGACCGGATTGCGTTCTATCTACACTGCCAGTGACTGGTACGGATTGAATACATATCCGTGATTGCCACTTTAGACTCGGACTTGAGGAATTCAACAACAGCGGCGATGGTGACGCATTAACAATGAACTGTTGACCTTGAGAGGCCAACCCGTTCGGTCTTACACAGCGTTCTTCATCTGAGTCTGCGATCTCCGATTTGGAATGGTTAGCAGAGGCCGTTTGCCGGGTCAGATCGTGTAATGTGACGATATAGACGGCATAGATATAGTAATGGCAATCTGGCAATCGATGACCGGCGAGGGCAACCGTGTTAGCATTTATCGTGTTTGGTTTGTGCTACGGTAAGTATTAGATTCAGCAGTTTTGCAAACTTTCAGTTCCAAAGTTAATGACATTATAGAAATATGACGTGTTACTTGCTATTGACATAACAACATTGCTGGGGGGTTTAATAACATTGATATCCGCGTTCAAATACTAACTTATATGTAATAAATTCATCTCCCAGACGTATTGTCAACTTCTGCAGTTATTTCCGACATAAACAACAATTAGAAGTTGCAAGTGCAATTCGGGCATCGTCTCGGAACTAGTAGAAGCAAGGTTTGTTTCCGCATCAATGAATTAATAAGCAGTTGGTATATTATTGGAATCGGGGATATTGTATCCATGGCAGTAGACAGTCAGCCTGAATCACAGTTGTGGTGTATTGGATTATTACATTCACAGGAGGCAGAATGCTTCTGTCTGCTCAGAAAGTGTCCGACCAGACTGCGGATTAGGATACTCGGTGTCTAACACTAAAGCCGGACTCAATAATTAATCAAATGATGTTATCAGTGCGTCTAACGTTATCCATGAGTAGATGCGCGCGATCAAACTTAATGAGGACAGAACATAATGCAACACGTCTTGATGTGCGATTCTGTTGGCAATGTCGATATGCAGCATTGACGGATGGCATCATATGCATTACATGTATATACTATTAGACAATGCCGGTCTCTGGTTAGTTCATTTGATCAGGAAATATATATAGTCGTACTATGTTCTGTTTCAATATAAAGCCGATGAAGACTATATAGTTACTAATTGTATTGTTTAAAAGTTATTTAATTTAAATTGGGATTGGAGCCGCTTATACCAAGCCTTGTTACTTTGATTAGTATGCATGTGCATCAATGTTGTTCCAATATAAAGCAGCTGACAACGATAGTCATTATGTCGCTAAACAATGTATACTATATCATGTGCGTGTACATTAGAACACGCCAATCGTGGGTTCATTAATTCGATCAGTACGCATCAAGACAATTGTACTATTCTCTGTTTCAATACAAGACAGCTGAAAACGGTAGTCATCATGTTGGTATGCAAACGTCTATAATGGTTTCATGTGTCTTAGGACTAATACACTCCGTAAACATAAACATAAACGGTACACCTAAACATAAACGGTAACTAAACCAGAAACGTGTTTCGCGTTTCAATACAGCCCAACAGTCTACAAGCACAACACGTGTTTATCTAAACAAAAACGAATGAATGAATGCATCCCATGATTGTGTTTGTCGTGTGCGTTGAATGAAACCAGATATATTTGTTTAACTAAACTTGTATATAGAAACATACCATGTTTTATTTCGAAAACACATTTAAACCCAAACATACAGCAAACTGAATCACAGAAAACACGTTTTTGTGCTGCTAAACATGTATTTTCCCTGCCGTGTGGGTTGGACTTGGCAAACACAATTGTTTATATAAAACCAGAAACATGTTTTCTGCACACGGCAAATAAAATATCCGAAAGCACGTATTTGTTTAGCTAAGCAATGCTTTTGTTTGGCGTATGGGTTAGGCTTTACTTATATATACTGAACAAAATTAATTACCGGTCGGCAGATATCTTCTGGGGAAGCTTACTAATGATTAAAGAAAATCTGCTGGAGAGAAATTGGTACCATTCTCATTCCAAAATTATGACAATACATCTGCAAATTATTGGCGAGCACCTGGACCCGGTACGTATATGGACATGCTTCATTCTTAAAACAATACAAAGCTAAATCTATATGCCCAACAAGGGTTATTGACCCGTAGATCAGGTTCTAAGTATTTTGGACAATACCAGTCTCGAGTTCATTAATTTGATCAGTTCACGGCAATGCAATCGTACTATGCTCTGTTTCAATATAATACGGTTGAACTGTATAGCCATGGCCATGACTACTCGTATTTAATTAATCAGGAAACAGGAAACTAAGTCGAATGCCCTTTGCAGGCTAGGGTGAGTACTTCATAGTCCGACGGTCGAGTTGTTTACGCTTATACTATAAGTAGAAATTTCAATTTGTCTTGAAATTGAATTTTATCGTTTTCTGTCCCGTCGAAGACAACTTACTCCGTGATGGAAATTGGATCAGGCAAAGTGTCGAGCATTCAACAATCAGTCAAGATTTCTTCACAAGTTGAAAATGAGATAAAAACTCTAACGTTTTCTAACAGAGTGTCCGATGCTGATTGATGGTGTAGTGAGAGCGTGGAAGAAATGTAACCTGTGGTTTTTTTACCAGGAGGAGTGTCATCAAAGCAATTAACCGAACGGCTGAATTGTGTTCCTTGGTTTGTATGTGCGTGTTTTTGCCTGTCTGCTATGAGTATTCAACCAGGTTCTCCTAATGGTGAAATAAATGCAGTTTTTCTTGTTTGGATTATTCACTTAAGGCACAATCTGGAATGGATCGCTGGAAGATTAGTCGTTTGCAATAAGACTTCTTCTGATGTCGCAATATGTGCACGCACCTGTATACGTTATACATGTGTGACTTGGTTTGAGTAGACGTTATCACAATACAAACAATTAACGATCTGGGTATCGTTTTCCGAAGCTCTCATATCCACTATGATACCATAGCGCTCTCGTAAGTGCAAGATCCACATGTATTGGAGAGTGCTACGAGAATAATATTGGTCTCATATCATCCTCGAACCACAGGCTATTATGACCACACATAACCTCTGTCAAGGTTATACGTGGTCATACTAGCCCGAGGTTCGAGGATGAGTCTCGTAGCAGATAATTATGAGAGCTTCGGGAAACAATATCCTGGATGCATCCGGGAGCATTGCAAGACTCGCCCATCGGATGTCCTGGAGATCCTGGGAAGGACTATTTTCATGGGATGACGTCTGAAAGTTTACTTATCCTGCTCAAGAAACCTGCATGACTTTAGACCCACATGTTGTCTATACTACATTCCCGAGGGATCTGTAAAACATGGATCTTCGACATGGTTTTACTGTGGGTGTGTTTTATTGATCCCGGTCAAGTAGACTTGACTTCGTAACCTTTGCACTCGTATCCAGCGAGGATCATCGACGAGTACAATTTATCGTAGATTTCACTGCATCGGCCGCATGAAGAATTAGACAAGCATGATCAGGCATCTAAGCGCAGTACCACGAGTGGCGCTCTGGGCTGCTATTTCGATGACCACGGCGATACTCTAAAGTGTGCATCACGTATCTTGCATCCCCCCTCTCCCTAAAAAAACTATCCCTGATTGATTCCAGTACTGACGGGATGAAATTGGATTTCTAACACATGTCTCGGCAAACGTATTGCCTACATGTTGTGATCAATATGTTCCTCAACACCCACGGCACTGAGGCAATGATGCACTGATGCACTATAGTGCATTTTTAAATCGTGCACGTGAGCCGGTCCGGACACGTGAGCTGGTCTGATTCAGCGAACGAACACGACCAGGACAGTATTCCTAAATCATTAACTGTGTTTCTCTGTTAAGGGCTATTGAGGAATTACATTCGACATGTTTCATTAGGGAAGTGTTCTTTTAGTGATCATACAGGTAACTGCATACGTAGTCCCACAAATGTGTACACGAATCCACACACACACACACACACACACACACACATAAACCCGCATGCACCATGCACACGTACACACATCCGCACGGACAGAAATATAAATATAGACATAGAGAGAAAGAGATAGAGATAGAGATAGAACCATATATACATACAGAACAGAGGGAACGAGAGGGTTGCACATACCCTATCCATATCAAATCTGAAGTTGTCAATAATATTGTGAATAGGTATGTGAACTCATATTCGAACCACACTATAGAGCATTACATTACCGCAATCATATGAAGGACCGTAAAGTCATATATCATAATTGTTAAGCGCATTATTGTTTTCTCATGCCAAAGTTTATGACACGCAACCTGAGGTCATGTCTATACCTAGAACTAATCGAAATAGATTCTATATATGGATATAGCCGGCATATACATTCTTCAATAATTTATCATCCGATCGATTGTAGAGTTTGGCCCATAAAATAATGATCATTCCTCCGAACCTTGATTACAGGGGAGCATGCATAGATAAACGTTCATTAGAAACACGATATAGCATACACAGCAATACACGGATGCAAACACAATGAGTATGCACGCTGCTTACACGTGTACTCAATATGAGAGTGTGTGCATTAGCAATACGTTAAATCTACGCTGAAAACCAATCTGCATTGCGCTGCGTTATTGTCCGGAGTAATAGTTGACTGTTCACTTAATTGTCCTCTCAACTCCCTAGGGATCATACACTATATGCTACGGTGCTTCAGGTGTTAGAAGGTTTATCCCTGTCTCATCCTACCGGGTGCCCATGCCAGACTTGGTGAACACATACAATTAATGTATAGAGGTACTTGCGGGACGACACCGCTCGTTATCATCACTGTGCTACGAGTAGATGTGTAGAACACACACTTACAGCTTGGGTCTGCAGCAAATACTCTATACATACATATTCCAATTGTCAACTTAAATAATTGAATTATGCAGCATGATTATACCTGTCCATCAACGATCTGTGCAGACAAGCAAAGTGGGTGATCTATACGTTCACTATTAAATAAGTAAAACTGTTCATGACATTATAATATAATAGTCAATATAATGATCATCAAACTGACTAATAATAACATATAATTCCACATGATATCTAAAACATCCAGGATTGTCGTTATTATAATTACGTTTAATTTGACACAATGTAGTTACTCGAATATATCATTACACTAAAGTCCTTTTCAAAGACGTGTCGTGGTCATGATGTTTGACATACTTTGAAAGATAGTCACGAAACGTCGTTGACAATGACTATTTAACTCAATGCCAATGTATCAAGTTCCATCGCAACTTATAGAATAGAAATATGCACAATTATTGTACACACATACGGCGTTCCATTCAATATAGTTATAGTTATAATGAACAGATCCAGCTGTAAGGAGCTATGGCATCACTGTATATTTGCCAGGCCGTGTTCCTCAAACTCGTGACGCTTAATATGCACACACCTCGTAATGGTTGTCATAGTGCGGCATAGAAGAACACGTGGAACACTATCATATAATCTCCTGACACAACAAGCGCAATATGCTGATGTCAGTGCTTCAGATCATCTTCTTATTCAGCTTAATGATCGCATTAGTTTTCAATGAGCTCTTGAAATCTCTAGCACTTCAGCATGCCGCCATAACTACAGTAGCATAGCTTAGATCGATGCCTCAATGAGGGCTATTACTTAACGCATGCAAAGCATATACAGTTTACATTTCAGTTGCCAATGCTTTAGCTTATCTCCTCCTCCGCACCTTTTTCTTTTCTCTCTCTCTCTATTCGTCTATCTTTTTCTTTATCTCTCTCGCTGTTTCTCTATCTCTCTCGCTCTCTCTCTCTATATATCTCTCTATCTCTCTCTCTCTCTCTCTCTTTCCCGTTCCGTCTCTTAACTATCTCTTACTCTACTCTATTTTTATCTCTGTATTGTTTTTTTCTTTCTATATCTCCCTTTCTCTATAGATACCTATCTCTCTTTCTCTTTTTTCTTTTTTTCTTGCTCTCTGTATCTCACTCACTAGCTCATACTAAGAACACCACTATAAGTAAATATGTGGTACCACTCCACATCCTCTATGACAATATATTTCGTGAAAAACATATACATCACCATTTAATCCAAACCTAGGACATATTAAATGTCATATGTCTACATAGTGTTTACACTATCAACAGTAAAAGATCCATAACGATGTGTGTAATGCCCCTGAACTGAAACCAAGGACAACTGGCATTACCATTCCTCTGCATCAGTCCGTACCATCGACTAGCCGGGGTACACATAACGAAACCAACGCCAGTCATGACCTATGTCCATGGACGTAACTCTTCGAAAGCGTTTCAACTGTCTCAGATATAATGCTGGTTCAAGCGTTGCCTTATAGTTGTTTCCTCCATTTCAACCAAAACCCATACTAAACCAGTACATCTCGACCAGTGTTATTGCCAACTAAATTCAGTTTAGACATAACGTAGGGTTACGTTGCGTTCGCGAGACGTGTGTATAACCCCGAGAGCAATCTCAACGTCGTAAAGTCTACACATGAAGTGTGTGCAGTCGTGATAACGTCCCACGGTTCTCGCTATTTTTTCAGATTGTCTAAACGTTACAAATTGTCATTGACTAGGGATGGAATCTACTGTGGAAGTTTATTGACAGAAAACAAATTAGGCCAGAGCTATTGATTGCGTAGGGTAACGTAAAAAGCAAGCGTGACCGGCCCTCAACGTCAGTCGGTTATTCCGGTAGTCACTCTTTTGTAAAAGGATTATCAAACAAGGCAATCAAAGCCAATTATTTGTAGGAACTGCGAGCACAAGAGGATTGAAAGACTCTTAAATTATCTGCAAACAGAACGCAAGCATACTGGTCTATTCTTACATCACAGGGTGTCGGCTTTGTAATGAATAACACTATTTATAGGCGGTTTGTGGCATGCCGATATATCGATTCTCAGGGGAAATCGATAATTTGGAAAATAAGTACGGAATGAGGGTATTTGTAAAATGAAATGTAAACATATGTGTTCTTATTCGTTCGCCAGATGCGCCGGGAAGCGTGAGAACGACTTCGATTTTTATACAGCAGTTCTCAATGTTAAGACATATACGCCTGCAGTTGTTTGGGGAAGGAGTGAGTGAGTTTGTCCATGGGAATTGAACATCACTTTCCATAAGCGTTTACCGATATAACGTCGATACGTTTACTACGGTAGTAGGTGAAGACCCTGTAAATGTATGTTACGGTACGACCTGTACGCCAGGGCTGATTTAGATGAACGCTACTGTATAACTGGATACAGCTACTGCTTCTGTACGATCCTTAAGATGTTAGCAAGTGTTATCTGCCGCAGAGAAGCTCCAAGACTCCAAGACGAAATTTGAACTCAAACTTTTTTATTTTTTTATTTGTTGTTGTTGTTGTTGTTCTTTGTTGTTGTTGTTCTTTATACTGTATACCATATTCATCTATCACTCTATATTATGGGGTCATCTCTATATTGCACAACACCCAGACTAACTGTTCGCATGCACCTTTGGTAAATAGTCAAGAAGGATGATCCATGAACATTACTGCACACGTGAGCTTTTAGCTTATTCTTGCAAGGCGCACACATTCACGAATATTTTCTGGGGAGATTGCTCCATAGGGATGGACCTTGATTCTGGAATGACCTGGAATGATCTCTGAACGACATTCGTGCGGGTCGTAGATCTTGAATAAGAGCATCGCATAAGTACACGCATAACATTATATTACCGCGTCAATAATTACGTAAAATGAAACCTCAGAATATTGCAGAGCTATTAAGAAGCATGACAGCGGGTTGGTTAAATATAGTATCCATGTCTTGAGTTCCTGAAAGCAGTGAATCGTCTAGAGTCCCCTTTTCTTTGGTGTGGTATTCCCTACAAGTCCAACTAACGATCAATTAACTTGTGGAGTATATGCCCGAGGGTAGCATTCACATCGGAATTGGAAAGAAACTATGGCCCAGATTCAAGCAGAATATTGGTTTGGAGGATGGATATTAGGTTGCAGATGGAGAGAGAGAGAGGGAGAGAGAGATAGAGAGAGATGCATAGAGATATTGAGATATATTGAGATAGGGGTAGAGAGATGGGGGGTACATAAATAATAGAGAACGATAAATAAAGTTATATGGAAAGAGAGAGAGAGAGAGCCGAGAGAGAGAGAGAGATAGATGGAGAGAAATAAATTGAGAGAGTGGGAGAGAGAACATAACTAAGATATATAGAACAAGAGAAAAAGAGAGATAAATATAGAACAAAAGAAATAAAGAGAAAACAGGGGAACAACAACGTGGATTACAAGAACAACAATGGCCTAACCTTTGTTCCACGTGTCCCAATGGTAATAACAGATAATTTGCTGAAACGATGGCACCAACTTTTCCATTAGGCTATCAATACAATAACGCTGTGATTAATGAAAGCAAATGGCATGGCTGATACACGGGATTTATTAGCTGAGGGCTTCCTACACCAAACCTTTTATGCCGGTTTCAGAGGCTCCACTGCGGGATTATCGTCGTCACGAAATACTTTCAATTTTAATTATGCTATCAAAATATGCACACACAAACAAAGTCCACAAAGTGGTCCCCTGTCAACACGAGATGTCATTAAAAACCAATACAGAAAGAAACAGTATATTTGTTGTCATATGTGGTTCGAATTCCTTGATAATGGAATCGAACATATCATGGAATCTTAGAAATATAAACATGGACTGTCTTTGATGATTACTATACATGTATAGTCTATTTTCTAAGTAAACGAATCGTCACGTACTTGCGAACATTTCGTGTATTGTCAAATCTTATATTAACAAACATGATTAACAATCATGGTCCATGATTACATATGGCAACATCTATTCCCTAGATAGGCTAATACATTATACCTATTAACTTCATAAAACAACTTTAAAACCAAATAATGAAATTTCACAAGAAGATAATTACGTAATTAAATATAACAAAAACACAACGGGACAATTTTTCCCTACGAAAGTTTTGACGGGGACTGTAATCGTATACCTCGTTAACGTGCAAGTAGTAGGTTCAGCTCGGCGTAATTATATGTTAAAAACACTTTAAATAAGGCATTTAGGGCTAATGCATCGTCTGCCGTTGGGGTCATGATTTACTTAACATTTGTATCATGTAAAATACGAACAGAATACTCATAAATTGCCCATATCAGTGAATGGTCGTATCATTGTGATAGTATTAAAACATCACAATCCTACCAGCATATGTAATGGAAATAATAATAATAATAATAATAATAATAATAATAATAATAATTATTATTAATAATAATAATAATAATAATAATAATAATAATAATAACACTTTCATAATTTATCATTCACAAGCTGTGTATGTTATGCCATTTTAAAATATCTACTTGAATATAATTCAAATTCATTTTGGTCTTCACCATACATCTGTACAAATTCCATTTGTTCATAATAATAATATTGAGTATAGATAAACATCTATCAAACACCACTACATCGTGAAACAATTATAATCGATGTATAAAGAATGTCCAAACTTCTAGGAAAAGTCCAAGCCAACTGGCATGTCAAAATAAATATCTCACTCTTGGACGGAATGGTGAACCTAAATATCCAGACCACGACATAGTATGGAAAATGGACACAAATATAAAGGCATATAACAAGTTTAACATCAATCTCATACAGTATATTTCATTTAAAAAAATAAAAAATACATAGAAGGTCTTCTGCTGGTTTTGATTTTGTCGAAACATGTTATTTAACAATTGTGACAGGCAGACAATGACTTTGACAGCTCAACAGCAGACGGTGATCATCTCTATATCATGACATTTCCCAGAATTTTTTCCATGGTTTATTCCAATAAAATGATTATGTCGAATAATTAGAATAACTCCAAAACTTATGAATGATTACAGAAAAAAAGTCCATCGTGAAATTAATGTTCAAAGTTTCTCATTGAAGCTTGGAATTGGGAACATTAATTTCACTCTGGACATATCTTCGGTAATCACTCGTATCTCGTGGGTTATTCTCTATATTGCCTTTCCAAATATTCTGGTCATATTTATTTGTTGATATGTCATAATAATAATAGAATTATAAGGCACTTTAATTTGCATCGCTTCTCCAACGTTTCAATGCCCTCAGTTCTTGGTTAGTTTCTTGCCAGACTTTCTCTTCTTCAGTTTTTTCTTCTGCTTAGTCTGTGATGGCTGGCTGGAACTGGTCGTGACTGGTGTAGAACTGGATGACGACTTGTTGGTCTTGGATTGACTGGTTGAAGATTCACCAGTGGGTTGACTGCTGCTGTCCTCAGACTGAGTTCCTGGATCTGGTCAAAATAAATGAGAAATGTTAGGGTTTGTCATTCCCATTGCTACATCATTTAATTTTATATTATTTATTTTATTTTATTGAAATAGTCATGCACGTAGCTAAGGGTATTTTGATGTGGTTTTGCCAGTACTTAACTGTACTATGTTTATGTTGTGTTTAAAAAACAAAGTTAGATAGGAAATTGATGTGGATTCGTCTGTGTGTATCTGCACATAGGTAGCTAGGTGCCTGGTAGTGCTCAACATTGCAGCATGAATCTTTCACCCATACATGATGACAAATCTTGAGAAAATATATTTTTGAATTGAAGCCAATAACATTTCTGAGGAAAGTGGGGTAGGATTTGTATTTCTAATTTTAAAAAGACATTTTATTATATTTATTTTTTATTTTAAATACTTTTTTCTTTCAGATTATAGCTCAAAATGTTCATAGGTCTGAAATATTTGTACAGAGTCTATGGCAGCAAATAAAGATTCTGACCATCAATATGAGTGCTGCTGACAGTTCTTTTTAGGGATCCCCTGCCCTTGTTCCGCTTTGGCTTGGCCCCCGTACCTTCCTTCTGCCCAGGACGGTCAAGGTCATCTGACTGGGTCGTGTAGCTACTTTTGGACGGACTTCGATCGCGCGCTTGTTTACCTGTTGGATAATTTTAATTTATATTTAAAAAAATTAATTTAAACAAAATGTCAAGATAAAAAACAATACTTCATATTTGAGTGAGAGTGAATTATTGTTTTACGTCACATCGGGAATATTTCACCGATACGTGATGATATGATAAAGGAATAGAAAATATCAACAAAATTGTAATTCCACGTCCTATCTAACCTGGTTTGTGGTCTCCTTTCCCAGGTAAGTCGTCTGTGGTTGTCTCCCCTGGTGTGTAGTCCTCCAAGTCAATGATCGTGTCTGTTCGTGGAGATTGATGACCTTCGTCACCTTCAAATGCTGGGTTTACTTCTCCTTGATAGGTCAAAGTACTGCGCACTGACATGCTGGAGTTTGGTCTGAAATTGAAAGTGAATAAAATTAACTTCATATGATCCTGTGAGGATAACAAGAAGCAACCACAAGGAAAAGAATGATATCAATAGAAAGAATGATGATATCAATAGAAAGAATGATATCAATAGAAAGATTGATGATGGGAATTGATAGTAGGATGAAAAAGTATGAGGATGACAACAGGTATACTAGTTTCATTAGGATGACAAAACAGAGAATGAGGATGCCACGAGACAAAATTCTCCTGTGAAGATGACAACAGTCATAATATGGATGACTGATGCTGTGTTCGGTAATGCTGGAAAGTTTTATATTTACCTGTTTCAAGTGGTAATTACTACTCGTACGTGTTCGGCTAATCTATATCAGCTATATGGGAAATAACCAAAAAAAGGCTGTGTCACATGGCTGGGATAGATAATTCTCAAGTATTTGATAATTTGTTAGCACCGTATTTAATTATAAGCTTTAATTTGCACTAACCATGAGAAAAAAATAATAGAATACTCCATGACATGCCAAGATTCTCTTCCCGCCCTTGTTTACAAATGTCCTACAAAGTCAAGGTCGTGAAGTCATTCTTATTGTCCTGCTATTGTAGCGACGAGTTGATGAGTAGTAAATACCACTAGGAAGGTGCCTCGAACGCTATTTACGAGTCAGAAATACAAGCACTGCCGAATGCAGCATTAAGGTGGAATGAGAACGTTTAAGAGACAGAATGATCTGATCAAGATGACAAGAATGAGGATGACGAGGAGCTGCTAACCTGGAAGGTACTGGAGACAGCAGCTGTATTTCTGGGGCGCCTTTTAAGATGGACGAGATGCTCTTCTCATCCTGGGAGACAAATAAATAGTCTGCAATAATGTCACATGGAATGGGTCGACACGAAAGAAAACTACTATTTTAACTCATAGACAATCATAATTAGCATTACTAGGTATGTCAAAGAGGACCTCAATGCTTAATAACATTACAATAACAAATGGTGAGTGCTTTATTATGATATTACAGGAATCTTTCACCAAATGCGACATCAAATGGAATCAGGGCTCCGTACTGATAGTCAGAGCATGAATGGAGGTTCACATCATATCTTGCTAGAGTGAAAGCATGGAAGATGCCCAGATTTAGGCCAGGACTACAGTATGAACCATGTGTGAAACGCAGGCCAGTGATGTACCTCGTCCAGGTCGACAATCTGCATGGAGAGTGTGAGGGAGTCGGAGACGTACATCTGCTCCTGGTCAGGGCCCGGAGGTAGAGTCGGCATCAGGTCCTCATAATACTCGATCTTGTCTGAAGACAACATGACATAATAGTGTACAGATTGCTGTATGATTAGTCCTTGTTAAAGATATTGGAGACAAGTTATTATTAAAATTTGAAGGAGTTAAAACACTTTAAAAAATCACAAAATAGTTGTTAAAAGTGATGCTACATTTTATTAAAAAAAAATCTAAATAATACATCACTAACTAAAAGAGTAACAGTTGTTTCTAAAGTCCATGACAAGGATTAGTGTTTGTTATCAGTATTTAACAATGGAATTGCTTTCCTATTCTGACGTTGATGCAACCAATCTACTTTGTCTCACTTACCTTCAACACCAGGGTTTTTCAGGGATTCGGGCCAAATTCTTGTCATTTCTGGTTGAAGAATCTGCTTTTTACCAATGCGTTGAGGACGGCCATTCAAAAAATAACCTACAAATATCATTGATAATCAGAATACACGACCTCTCTCCCTCCTGAATTACTGACAGGTACAACTCATTATGACAAAGATGGTGACTAAAACAAGAACACTTGTCCAATAATATTTTTCAGAAGATTTTCGTATTAGAGTAAGACATATATAAATCAATAACAAACTTTACAGTGTATTACACCACTTTGCTCAACAATTTCTATGTAAAATTAATTTAATAAAAAAAGTTGGTCTCTTGCTGCTTTCAGCAGTGAGGAGGTTAAAAAGAAAACTGATTCATAAAACAGAAAATGTCAAAATTTCAATGTAGAGTAAACTCACCCATTGCCAGCATTTTCAGCAACATTCTTCGTTTGATGGGCGGTACGAGGATCAGGTCGTACTCTCGCTGTGCCAGACGTCGAGTGAACATCGGCATCATCTTCATCAACTCCTCCGCTGTCTCACGGATAGAGTCTTTCACAGTGTCTGTGGAAACAACAGAACAGTTAACTATAGCAATTTCTTGAGGAAAATACAATACCAGACCCTGAGATTATATTATGAAAAGTTTTGAGTACGAAATTATACTCAAGGTCAAATTTTATATAGAGATTTGTGGACAACAATTTGAGTTGAGAATGAAATCATAATCAATTCGACCACCCCTCACCTTGCTCTATGGTCCTTGACATTACATTACTGTTGTATATTTGTTTAGTAACTCCTTTTTTTTTAAACAAGAATATGGGCTTTAGCGATTCTTTATACAAGATTATTTACTCAGTAACCACATGTAATTCTGTCAATTTCTGTGTATCGTTTCTCGAAGCTCTCATATCCACTATGAGACCATAGCACTGTTATGGTCTCATAGTGGATATGAGAGCTTCGAGAAATGATACCCTGACAGCTATCCGGAACAGTTACCTCCAAACAGCGACTTTGGTTCCAGGCGTCCGTGGAGCTGGATCATCTCGTCCAGGATATCCCACAACGTGTCGTGAAGTCCGTCTCCAAGCTTCTCCGCCTCACGGAAATATGCGTTGATGACCTGGATCTGGTGTGACAGTTCGTGGACCGGGGAAAACAGCGGATTAGAACTCCGACATTTCTCTGCAAGCAAGGAAGATTCTTGAAAATGACAACACATAAAGATTTATCCGTAATCGAATAATTTTGAAAATAAAAAGAAGAAATAATTCAATATTTATTTTGAATATGGACTTGCATACATGTATCAGTAATTCTATTATTTCAATGAATTGAAAGTCATAAAACAAGAATGAATGAATGAATTAATTAATGTTTACGTTGCAGCGAAAAGTTCACCTACACACAACAACAACAAAAATGAAATTTACAATTTTAAACAAGAATGACATTTACAATCTTTCCATGTTATTATTTATAATATGTGGATAATCCTAATTTGTCATTCTTTCAAAAACTTATTTTTAATTACAACACCCACGATTATGTATTTGCGATTTTAATGGCTTTAACTAAGCAATTCCAAAAACATGTTGATAAAATATTCACCTATCACAGCTCTTGCTTTGAGAACCGCTACCATATATTTCTTCGTCTCCTCGCTTAATTTATCTGCTCCCTGATTGGCCATGCTGGGCCACAGCGGTGACCTCCCCTTCCTGCAGTGATAGTAGCAGTTATACACCAGCAGATGTACCACGAACACCAGCATCCCCAGGAAGAGGAAACAGTTGATCACGACTAAGATGTACTTGGAATACGGTTCAACCAACCACGGCGACAGGACTTCTGATGGTAACACGCTGGCTAAGCATGTTCCCATTATACAGTCTCCTACGAGGCAAAGGTAGCCAAATATCAGCATCACGTTGAAGCTGGTTATTCTGAAAGGCCTTAAGAAAAAAAGTGACAACCAGAAGATGAAGATCACTCCGGTCGACGACAAGGATTGCGCGAAGATATGTTGCGCTCCAGCAGCGTACACGGTCAGAAGGACAAGCTTGAAAATGTGGACGTACGGTCGGAAATACACAGCTCTGAGATTGAACGAGGAGAAAATATGGAATCCTTTAACCATCCAGATGACGTCGAGTCCGGACATGTATTCCATTTCCTTCAGCTGGAGATACGTCTCATGATGCGGCGAGTTGTTGGCAAGAATCTCCTGTCGAGTCCGGTAAATCCACCATCCGGGAATGAGGAAGAAATACGGAACAGCTATGAGAATAGAGATCACCACGTAGGCCCAATGGATCCCGGCGAAACAGGTCACATCGTTGAGAGGATCTACGGTAGTGTTGTCCGTGCACTGGAACAATTTTGCCATTACGATTCCAAGAGGGAGAGACAAGACCTGGACAATGAAGACCGCAATTCTTTCCATCTTGGCGAGGTATACAAGGAGATACGGGTGTTTCTTGTACCTCAGGAATGCTAACACTCCCATGAATGCTCCGACCAGACCCACCAACAGGATGCCCCAACCGAGGATAATAAAATTATAGCTGAACGGAATCTCACCGCTGGGCGTGTAATATTTCTGTACGCCGTAACGCGATCCACTCGAGACCTTCATGAACTCCCAGATGTCAAGGTTGAAGAGGAACAGGAAATTGGTGTTGATTAGCCAGGATTTAGGCCACACCCACCTGAGTGACATGACCTGGAGGAGAGCTAAGACCTGGAACATCTCCAGCAGTATGATTGTAGCATCAATCCAGTGCAGAGACGTTTTTCTCTTCTTCTTCAGCATGAACAGAGGGCCATCGTCTGTGTCCAAGGGAGATGACTCAGGTGCAGCCCGCAGGTAGTATTTACCTGTTTTAACTCGTCCCTGGGACAACAACGGCTTGGTAGCCTTGTACCGGGACACAACTGTCTTTTGGCGAATCATTATTGAATCGTTTTGACTACCTATCTACATACGGATCTGTGTGTAAATCTGAAACAAAAATGTAATCATAAATAACAATGTTTAAAAAATGACGGATCAAAGTAAACGTGTATATATATTCTTTGTTCATGGAGAGAATGATAAAATTGATACTAATTCATGTATTTACTAGTATTTACTAGTACATTTAAAGCAAGTAATTTTGGAAGATAATTTCTGGGGAAAACAATAACCGTACCAATACATTGATTTCATTTTTTTCACACAGTAGGTTTTCTTGCATTTTTTTTTTCATTTTCAGGAAGGCCTCATAAATTGATCAGTTTCAGCAACTAATAAATGAATAAATTATTAAATGTCGCATAATGACTATATAATATGGTTGGACATCCATATTTCGTGACCCTAAGCACAACTTGATGTTTAAAATATTACTTAAATGCGGCAAAAAAAAAGCATGCACATGTCCATATAAAGTAATCAGTTTGCCTTCATGCAATCAATATTTCACAGCCCTTAGCTTTA
>JAUTBV010084195.1:0-19145 GCA_032361325.1 Lepetodrilus fucensis
CTCCCCCTCTCCCCCTCTCTATCTCTCTTTCTCCAACCCCACACAAATATGCATTTACTTGGACATATCTGCGAGATCTCACAGTCAGAGTACAGCTGAGCTAGTATACGGGGAGATTTGATGGGACAAGACCTAGCACTGAACCCAGACTAGAGTTCAATATCATCATGTAACTGTACGTGAGGCCTTACATGCAGTCAGTTCCAATATAAGTTGATCTTTTGATCTCTTCCAACACATGGTTGATACACTGGACCCTTCTACAAACAAGAATGCTATGTTAGTAATCTAAAATTTAAGTTGTATTTTTGGAAAGAAAAAAAAATATTACATTGTATTGTTTTAGTACATTTTTTCTTTGGAGATCGTACGTTATGTATGTACAACAGATTTCTGCCGTGACACAAATTTATAACTCACTCTCTCGATTTGGAGCATTTCTTGATGCAAAGTGTCCATCATTATGGTGGCAAGTAGATAATAATAATAACATTTATAGAGCTCCACACCTATAATAATAGTCATAACATTTGTCGAGCTCCCATTGTGCACTCATAGTGCTTACAAATAAAAACACACAGGAATACAAATGTGGAGAAACACTCTTGCATTATTTATGCTTTACTAATGGCTCTCAATTGTCCATAGTGTACATCTATGGTAATTATTCCCCTCTATCTGCTCCTGTAGTACTAGTGGGTAGTTGGCGTGATCACAGCGATGTTGTCCCAGTCCGTGTGATTGCCTGCACCAAGAGCCACAGCGTTGTCTACCACCTTCACTGTACCGTACTGTCCTCATGCATTATATACAGGCCCCGAGGTTACGAAACTTTCTTGAATACAAATTTGTGCTCAATTCAAGAGTTTTGTTCATAAAACGTCATGTAAATTTTGAGCATGAGCACATATTTGTACTCAGAACATTTCGTAACCTGGGCCAGATCTTGTTGATTTTCCTGATTGACCTCCCCGTCAAGGTCAAAGATCACTGGGTCACTTCTCGATAATCCCTCAGGGTGTTATGAATCTTTTTAAGAGCAGCTGATAAATGCATTTTCCGTATTTATTATAACTTGTCCGTCCAAGCAAATGATTAAAACGGTACGCTGCACTGAGTTTTATGGTGTCGTCGTGTTGTTAGTGGTCATTGCTATATGATTGAAGGTGAAATCAGTGGGATTGTGCTCACTTTGAAACCAATGCAGGTTAAAAATAGTTTTAATTTTAGAAAATAAGCTGTCAATTTGGATGGTATTTATTCTTTTGAAATCTAATTTCCGTGCTGGATTAACCTTCTTCCTGCTGGAATAGGTACATGTACGGTTGCCTTCAGCATTGAGAGGGTTAATGACAAGCACTGCTCCATAGGGCATATCAAGTTGCTCTTAGCAGGAAAAAGGTTAATTAACATTCTTTCTGTTGGCTGCAACTGGAGATGTCATATGGAGCAGTGATTCTGATGTATCCAGTAGCTGGTGAGGGAAAGAGCAGAGAGGGACAAACGGATATGGCTTAATCGTTGTTACATGTCATTATCGGTCGCCAGGCCTGGAGATTACAAAACTTTTTGAGTACGATTTCATGCTCAAGCTCGTATTTTATGTGGGGATTTGTGAACAAACCTTTGAGTTGAGCATGAAATCATACTCAGAAAAGTTTTGTACTCTTGGAGTGAGGCCTTTAATTAACCCTCTTCCTGCTGGATTAGAAACAAGCACTACTTCTTTATAGCATCTCGGGTTGCCTCCAGCAGGGACATGGTTAAGGAGGTACTTTTTACCTCTCTGCTGAAGGCAACCAGAGATGCCCTGAAGAACACCCGACTGATTAACCATCTCCCTGCTGCATTAGGCACACGGGCATAGCTACTCAGGGAATCTCTGGTTGCCTCCAGCTTGTAGAGGGTTAATCAAGCAGGGAGAGGGCTGTATAGGACATGTATCGATGTGTGTGTGTGTTTACCCATTGAAGCAGATGATCAAGCATGTAACGACCTGAATGTCTGGAGCGGGATAGAGATCATATCAGTAGAACGTCCTGACTAAACGACTCTGCCACCAATCTCACTGTGGCATAATCGCCCAGGCCTACTTTACAAACATGAATAATCTACATATGTATTGGTCCTGTTTTATGGCCGTGACTCGTAGTGTTGTGTCACTGTGTCCTAGGTGAAGGAACTCTTTCTTTCCTTCCTTATTCATTCCTTCTTCATTCCTTCTTTATTCCTTCTTTATTCCTTCTTCATTTCTCTTTATTCCTTCTTCATTTCTTCTTAACCTAAATTTATAATTATGTATGGGAAATTTACTAAAATCGGGTGCTACAAAAATTATAAAGTGATATATATTTCTTTTGCATTTTTTGGACATATTTTATTAATTTTGCTTCAATGTTTAATATCCATATTAATTTGAAAGTATATGCTGTTCCAAAAAAATGAATAACCTATTATACGAAAAGAGAAGTTTATTATTTTTCACAAGAATGCGAAGACAACACTGTACTGACATTCAAATGAATGTATATTGACACAGTAACATTATTAATGGTTTTGTGTCATACATATGACGTATGTAAGAGAGATGTATACAGTTTTATTTGTAACAGTTATGTTTGTGGCATGTAGGACTGGCATACTGATGACCATCTATGTCATGTCACGCGTGTCTATGTCTCTCTCAGCCCGCCAATGCGATTGGAGCATTGGAACACATAGAAATGTCAACATTAGTAATAGTCAAGGTAGTAAATAATCTGAATGAATATTTATTAACAATGAAAAATCGTACAAATATGTAGAGTCACTGTAACATTAACTCTCTAAATGCTGTAGGCCAGAGATGCCCTGCTGAATAAAATCAAAGTGTTCTATTTCTGCATGTGATCGGGCAACTGTCAGCTTCAGCAGGGAGAGGGTTAAGAACAGTGTCTGTCCTTAATTAAACAGGGAGAGGGTTAAAGCAAAGTACTTGTTGTGGGTATAAGTGGTTATACGTAGATCTATGGAAGAAATTCAGCGGTATATGCCATTATGTGATAACATATGTTCCCATGCTTTGCATGGAGACAGCTCAGATTGGAAGTTACGCACAATCGGTACAGGCTAGTGCGTGGATAGGTACCATATCTGAGAATATCTAGGGAGAATACTGCCCCCCCCCAAGTCTGAAAAGCTTGTCATATCACATTAGGCAAGTAGCTTAGTTTGAAAATTCCTTTGTTAAACCAGTAGTCGATGGGTACCCTGTAGGATTAGAGTTGTGTGCATATCTTAACCTAGCATCTGAAATCATAGCTTGGGTTAGATACTTCCCATAGAAGAAATTGAGTGCACACTGTTCCATTGACCAGATTGAGAATAAGGCACAATTAACACACTTTTGAATGCTATATTGTAAATGTGCACATGAAGTAGTGAGTGAGTGAGTGAGTGAAGTAGTAGAAGGTCTACTGGTAGTACTAGTACTAAGGAAGTACCGGTAGTACTAAGGAAGTACTGGTAGTACTAAGGAAGTACTGGTAGTACTAAGGAAGTACTGGTAGTACTAAGGAAGTACTGGCAGGTTTGTTGAAGTGCTATCTCTGGCCATGACCTGGTCTGGTGGTAGTGGGAAGATCTCGTGTGGCGACATTCTCAGAGTGGTTCATATTCACAGCCATACATTCTGCTCTCAGCTCCAACTACTGGTACAGTACATGAAGTTGGCTGTGACGGACCCAATTCATGTGAGTCACGCTGGCAACTCATAACAATTACATAGATCTGGGAACTGTCACACTAAACACTGTTAGCCCGGACAGCCTGACAGTTGCATTGTCGTATGACATATTACCTCAAATGTCATCAGATTTGTGCACTGGCATAGTTTTTTTTGTATCATCATTTGTACACGATATTTTACGGAAACATGAAGATTTTAATGGATGAACAATAACGGTAAAGGGAATGGTTTTATATTTGAATCCTAATATTATTCCATGTGATATTTTGACAAATATATGGCAAAATTATGATGGAAATTATGAATAAATGAATGTTCCGTGGCATTTGCCCTGTGGGAGATATGTAAAAAGAATAATGTTGATATTATTATATATTGAGATACTGTCGTCCTGAGTACCTCTCTTTGTCCTGTGAAGACAGTTGATGGACTGTCACCATCATATTAACATTGATAAATTGTATGGAGGGTAAATTACGCATTTCTTTCTCATTTCTTTCTCTAAGGTAGATAAAATTGTGTCCTGGATTTTACAGAATGACATTGTCTTGATACAATTAAGTACATTGTGTGGGAGAAGTAGTACCCCAAGTCATGTACTAGGCCTCAGACCACGAAATTTCTCTAATATTATGTCATAGCAACCCAGGCACTTATTAATGTCAGGAGTGTCACAGACCTGGCACTTGTTTGAGATTGTGCTTATTTTCCCCCCATTTATTTATTATTTTATTTATTTGTAAGCTTTTAATTTAATCTAACAAAGTTAAAACATTATTTTTTTTTAGCTTTAAATTTAAACTAACAAAATTCATACAAACAGATTTGTTTGTTTTCATGTTTATCTAACTTGCCATTATTTGAGACCCAACGCTTTGAGGCTTGGCATTTAGTAGGACTGGAATTTAGTAGGAGTCTAACATTTATTGGAGATATAGTAGGTACCAGTAGTTACTGTATTCATTTCAAAATGGTTACAGACTGGGGACCAAATTTTGGAACGATTTTCTTTCAGTATGATTTCATGCTCAGCTCAAATTTTGCATATGCATTTGTGAAAAGTAATAATGTGTGTGTTTAGTTTAACCAAATCTATGCTTCAAAAGCATGCTTATAGCACTACATTTTTTAGTTGTACTAAAAACATTTTGTTTACCTCGAGGCCAGGCCCTTATTGTAAGCCAGCATGTTTCTTTCTGAGGAAATATGGTAATTAATTTTGTTAGTCTGTTCTGCAGGAAATATGAATAGGTTGTTGTATTTTAAATAGCTCAATTTTTCCGACACCCAATGCTTGCTTTGTATCTATTCTGTGTATGTTTGTGGTATATTGATCGTGCAGATACATGGACTTGTATGGTCTTGCACCACATTGTAGTCTTCTTGGTTACATAATGTGCATTAACAAATGTAACACTTTTATAAGAACATGTTAATGCTGTGTATAGACATTACAGCAGTGTTACGTTGCACTTATCTAACCCACGTATGTGAATTCATCACATGCCTTTAGGGGAATTAACTAATGGGTCGTGTCGGTTGCTGTTTGTTCACATTTACTAATAGCTTATTATCCTATACAGTGTTAGACATTCAGAAAATAATAAGGGTGTCATTCTCCATAGGCCCAATGCTATAAGTGGTCAAATCTGTAATTTTCAGAGGTTCCCATAGATACCTTTAACAGTGCAGATTTTCATATGACTACCAAGACTCCTGTCTATTCCGAACACTGATAGATCAAGGAGATTAATGGGATTGAATGCTTTAAGCTTATGTAATATTATTACATTATTACAGCTATATTGTTTTAATTCTTTGTAAAATACAAATATATTTTGTATTGAATGATTATGAATGGCATTATGACAATTTGTGATAAAAATAAATCAAATTTTATGAAACAAAATATTACGTGAGGTTACCAGGGATACTGGAGGTTACCAGGCTTACTTGAAGAGAGAGTTATACCAAGCATGGACTGGCTAACTGGAAAGTAGTTTTCATCACGTGCCTGCGTCAGTATAGAGTGGGCATTGAGTCGACCTCAGCTATTGCACAAATTGATACCACTGTAAAATTACTGAACAGGAGCATAGATAATTTATTGGTTGAAACGCGACACAAAACCGGATCCAAAGTCTGGGTAACGGGAACTGTTACCAATTTCTAACATTACCGAGTTCAGCACAACATCAATATTTCAAGCAGGGATTTATTTGCATCATTTGCATGGGTCACGTTGATGGCTGTGAATTTCCTGGGGATGTCGCCCAGCAATTACTGTATCCAGTATGAGAGCAGCCCTCCATTGGGTCATCCTCAACGCTGTTCCATCGATTCCGCGGTGCCGTCGCAGGCGGTGCCATTAGTGGGCCTCGTAAACCTCACAGTGGGACCACGGGAACCGCGCTTAGGGGGACATTAGCGCTAAATACTGAATCTCGTGTATGATACGAGGTCATTTGGTCGAGAGTTGTAATGTTAAGTTGTTCTCCGTGTGACAGTCACGTTATTACTGATGGTGGTCTTGACACGGCGAGCGAAAAATTAACAGTTTTGTCTGGGTGAGATGTGACATATACATATCCCATGTGATATATGTATCCCGTGTGCTCATGTGTAGGTTGGTGTTTTGCGTCATTGTACACAGTATAGTGGGGATTTCTTGGTAGTATATTTATAGACGGATTCGAGAACTATGATACAAGCACTATGATGCGAGCACTATGATACGGTAAGACCCTGCGATGTATTGCTCAACTAGATCACTCAAATGGTACTATCTAACCATTACATGCCAAACTTCTCCATGTGTATGGAAATCTTCGTTGTTTTGACAACAGTTGGGATACTTGGTCTAGGAAGGAATCAAACTCAGAAATATCAATTTTCTAGTCTGACGTGCTAACCATGGGACAAGTTACAATTCTGTGTTTTCCAGGAAAGTTAGTGTTTCCTGTTTTTATTGCACTATGAGCAATTATCCTTAATTCTTGGTCACTTCATCAATTACTAATAATAGATATGACCAAATTTAGAGAAAATTTAAATTGTATATTTTAATAGAGTAATTTTATTGTTACAACTTTAATATTTACTTGAGGATTAACCAATTTATTTCCACAACTTGAGAGATATGGTGGTATGTGTCTGTTTATGCTAACCTTGACTTTCTTGTGTGTCTTGTATAACATCTTACATAAACTACCTGACCTCCATACTAATATGATCAGGAATCTTATTCAACCAGAATGACAGGAATACCTTCTTGTTTACTGAAACATCCAGCTTTTCTAGCTTAGTAGTCGTGTTTGCCTTGACATGTATTAGAGAACATTTAATTCTATTTGAAACCCAAATTCTAAAATATATTTTTCTTGGCCAACTATTTTGTGTGTGTGTGTACCGTAATTAACATAAGGTGACCAGAGATGGCTTCATCAATAATGAGTTGGTAGTAACTTTGGTTCAACTTTTCCTTCGATGTCCTTGGAAGATGTTTTTATGTTGCATTCATTAATGATGCAACTTCGCTGTGCAGTTATCATCATTGGTTTGTCAGTACTAGCCACTGCTTGCAGTATTATTGTAGCAGTATTGACATCAGCTCTACAGCTTCATGATAAGAACCTATGAATTTAGTTCCTTACCTGTTAGTCACGGAGCCCCTACACTTTGTCATGTTTGAGCTTATTCAAGTACCTGATGGTTCACATCATTCTGATATAATTACTAATATTATGTTTTACTGTACCATAATGTTGCCAGATCTACTGTTATAATATGTTACTGTCAATAATCAAACAAAATAGTCAACAAAATAACATACATCAAAATCACTAAATCTCTAAATGAAGTGGACATAAAGGTTTTCCTACTGCATGGGATATTTTATGTATGCTTCATTACTGTTGTAATGATCTACACTAGGAAACACATAAGGCATACAATCACAATTTGTTGACATATGTTGCCTGAAAGTATGTACATTTGATTTTTCTACATAAATATATCGGACGGAAAATGTAGCATGTTGCCCAGTATACTTGAGCAGACAAATAAAATGTACATACTTTTGTATCTCTTCCATTCTACTGGTAATTTAGTATAACTAAAATGAACACCAAGAATGAGAAACAACATTGATTAAGAACTGGCCCCAAGATTATGAAAGTTTCTGAGTTCGATTTCATGCTCGATATTTTATGTGGAGATTTGTGAACATAACTTTGAGTTGAGTATCAGTTTGTACTCAGAAAAGATTCGTAATCTCAACCATGTGAGCTGAATATTTGCGTGAACTAAACAACAATTTGTGACAATTGTGTTTTTGTTTGCAGACTGCTGTCATCGGACGACTTACTGGATTACTATAACATAGACGATGGTCAGTGTCGCAAGTTGTTGATGCGAGCTGTGGAGCGTGCTAGGGACGAAGAGGAAAGCGATGAGGTAAGGGAACATTACTCTTACTAAGGGACATTACTCCTACTAAGGGACATTACCTTTACCAGGGGACAGTATTCATTGAGGCAGGTTTCTTCAGACAATGGCAGACTAATATATACAAGTAAATCAAAACTAGTCTGTTTTCATTTAAATTATGATACTATTATATCAGTTACACTGATTAGCTAAATAAGGGATACTTTTCTTAAAGGTTATTTAATTTTCTACATGCTGGCGGCAACTGGAAATGCCGTAAAGAGAATTGGCTGTGCCTACTCCAGCAAGGAGAGTGTTAAAGTTAAAGTTATTTCTATAAATATATTTCATATATTACAATTGCTAATTGAATATACCGTTATTTATATTATGGGAGTGTATTTATGGGAGGTAAAAAATGTTCCAAGTCTGTATTTTCAAGCTACATTGAGGTACATGTGAATGATAGATCCACCACCATCATGCCGTTGTTATAGACAATTACCAGTTATCATGTAATATGTATCTAGTATAATTGATCTGCAGGCATTTTCTTGTCTATATATTATATATATATGCCTGTACTTTCTGGCCGACGCATGCACAGTTACAATGTGCGGTGTTGATCCTTGGTAACTGCGCATGCATCGGACAGAAAGTACAGACATTACAGCTAGAAAGGAGCAGGCCCAGAGACTATGCTAGGCTGTAAGCAGATTGCAGACAGATTAAATTCTAATTTATGCAATTTTAATCAATCTGTATCCTAAGCCATGAGATTGGGCAAATGCTTATCCATAAAAACAAGTAAGCCATCCTTTTACTGTAATTCTTGAATTCTAATATCAGACAAGTCTGGGAGTATTGAACTGGTTTGTTAACTACAATTCCATTTCTTGAACCTTGTCTATCTGTTGGTTGGCTATGTTGGCTTCAACTATATTCAAGGATGAGCATCATCAAGTATGGGTGTAGAAGACTGTGTGCCTCCATGTTATTTTGGATAATAGATCTGTTGTATTATCTGGAAGTCACATGCAACTAAAATTGAAAAAATAAATATAGATTTGATAAAGCACTATTTCCAGGGAAGACTGCTCAATGCATTGCTATCGGGTCTTGAATGTCCTGTCAACACATGGTAAAATTATCCGTTGTAAGAGAGTAAAATGTAGCATTCTTTTTATGACTACCATTTGCTGTTGAATCTTCATATCAGTCCAAGGGAAATAACTCTTGATGGCATACAGATCTGTTCCATTGATTTTGTGCAGTTCATGATGCCCAGAAACATATCATGATTTACCAGAGCTTTTATTGTTTATTTACAATGAAAAGTTGTCTTATTCTTATTAAAATAGCAATATAGGAAGGGTTGGAACAGTTGGTCGTGTGTTAAAAATACAAGCATTCAAGTTCAAGTTCAAGTTCAAGGAAGATTGGAGTGTAACTTGTCTATGTTTTCTGTATTCTAAAACACAATGCTGGAGCAAAAATTTGTTATGTTGATGTTGGTCTGAAAATGATAATGTTGCTTTTAAATGGTACGAAAAATGAAATCCATTATACATGTTTCTCTGGTTTAATGGTTAGCAATGCAGGTGCAATGATGTCATTGTATCAAGTCAGTTATGATCTCATTGGTAGATTGCATGACCGATGCCATAAGCACAAGAAAGTCAGAGTTTTACTGGACCAGTAGGTTATGCTGTTTGTCAGTCAGAGTAATCACCACACCATAGCCACATCACTGAACCTCGCACCAGCTGGATCAATGACAATCAGGTTTCTATTGGGCAACTCCAGTTGCCTTCTGTCTGGAGAAGGTTAAACAGGCAGTTAGGAAACATGGCAGGCGTGTGGGATCTCCATAGAGACTGCTAGGAAGAGACTTCATCAGTCTGGGTGATGGCTTGTCGCGGGTAGGCCTGCGTGCAGAATCGTACAAATCGGCGATAGTTCGCCAAGGAGAATGTCAACTACGATGGCCGTGATTTATGTCCAATTATTTTCGCTCGATCTGTCCAGGCATGAATGTCGATGACGTGGTCTGCGTAACAAATGAAAGATTTAAAAAAAGCTGTTTGCATTGTGCCACAGATTGAGTAATGGGTGGTTTGCATAAGTGTAGTCGGCATAGCACATATCTTACTGCTGCCATTTGTGGAGATATTATCCCAGAACTTATTGTCATGATAAACATTTAATACTGGTCCCTGATTGACATACAAGTTCTTGTGTCTGTATTTACCGTAAGCCATGCTTATAAGTTCATTGACAGTCGTAATGGGAAACCGAATAGAAACCTAATCAGCTACAAATGTTCAAATCAATTATCAGCTAAACAAATAACAATAATAAAGTAGATGTCTGTGTGTAATATTAGCATCTTGCCAGTGTTCAAAGTTCCAGCCTGCCTGGCGGTCTCTTCTACTATGGTATAGTTTAATAAGTAATTGAAATTTGACTTTTGTTAACCTGATACAGAATACCAACGTCAAGAAAATGTAATTAAAGAAGAAAAAACCAACATGTGCCAATAGGAATATTGATTGCGATCGTTTCTATCGCAACCGGTAAAAACATTTATCGTGTCTGAGCAGTGGAAGCACAGGGTATTATTGATGAAAGAGACATGATTGGTCGTCCTGGCTTGACTTCTACTATGTCAATATACATTTAAACTTGGTGGTAAGGCCGGCTAGAGTGACAGCCTGTAGATGTGTCAACAATGGTCGTTACAATGTGATCCTCAATAAGCATGATAAATGCCACCTGTGTGTAATAACTCAGACTTACGCAAGAGTACATCTATGCGATCTGGTTTGATGTTGATTGTGGAGGAAGTGATATGATCTTAATGTGTGCACATGCTCTGCTATAGCCATATAGGCGGACAATAATGTCCATGTCGGGTGGCTTGTGTTCGTGCAGTTGTACAATACGTAAAGACGACTATGGCGATAAATATCTACTGGATGATCTAATATTCCATAATTTCCTGGGTTTGATGTCTTTTCATCTCAATGTTTAATGCAGGACATGACTAAAATGTAGGACAGATTTCAATGTTAGTGGGATTTCTATGAAAAATAAGCTGTAAAACAATTGGTGGAGAGGTAAATGTTTTGGAGGGATGAAGAATTTTGTTTGTTTTCCCAACATTTATGGCTGAGAACAATGTGAACTAAGTGGCTCTGGTTCATGCTACATGCTACATGCAGGGGTATAGTAATAAGCTAGTATTGAATCCGTTATAGTAGTAAACCAGTATTGCAATAGTACTGATTGTAATAGTAAGCAGTAGTACACCCAGATTGTAATGGTTGTAAGGCTAGTAGTATGCCCTTTTTGTTAGGGTACAAAGTTTTGTTTTTGTTTTTATTTTATAAACATTCCACGAAAAGAAACTTGATACCTTCAAACTACAAACAATGGAGTATGCTAATAGTCATATCAAGTGTTTGTCTAGGTCAAGGTTGGTGACTCATGTAATGTAAAACTTGTAGTTTGCTGATATGAACATACTAGTATATACATGTCTAATATCTCCATTTTTTTGGTTGTAAACATTAATAAAGTTAAGGCAAATTATTGTTTTATCTTAGTGCTGGTAAATAAATATTATTCCAGTTTCTTTTCCATCATTATTAATTTCTGTAAATAAGACATTCTTATTGCACTTCAAGATGTTTGACTTTTGACATTTGTTTGGTGATGCAATGATGAAACATAATTTTTTTAAATGTAAATTACTCATTCCTATACATTTCATGTTGTATTAAATACAATTTTCACCAATATAATTTTTACTGCATGTGAAAATATTTTATAAAACAGTCTTGTGATATTTGCTGACAAGAATATGGTGTTTATAACTACAAGGGTTAACACTGATACAGTATTACAGAGTATTGCTAGCCTGTCTAGTGCTTGCACTGTGCTTAGCCATGCCACAGGTTGATGCATGTCGGAAAGATATTTATCATATTTCGCCACACATTGAATGTATTTGCAATTTAGATGTATATCTTTTGTACACCCATGCAACTCTCGGAGCTGTATACAAAGTGGTTTTATCATAATCATGTCAAATGGTCTGTTCAGAATGGGTGACGACCTTGGATATGTTCTATAGAATGATATGAGAGCTATGAAAGTCGTATACGCATGTATACAGTCGTGTTAGGGCTCTCGTATGAATGGGGCCGGGGAGTTACGGATCTTATGTATATATCAATAGGGAATTATGACTCAGATATTTACATGATTTGATTGAATTAATGCTAAATACATCACAGTGGGAATATCTCACCCATAGGCTACGAGGGAGTAGGGAGTTATGACTCTTATGTAGGGAGTTATGACTCTTATGTACGGAGTTATGACTCTCGTATCACTGTACGCTTGCTCTGTACAACAGGGACCCAGATCTCTAGAAGCCTTTGACATACAAACACACTAACACTACATGGAGATAATGATTAGCCCTGAATGATGATATGTGTTTATGTAAATGATACTTCATGTCTTCGGTTTCTATTTGCTGTCGTCATTTATCTCTTCGGTTTCTATTTGCTGTCGTCATTTGCCGACATCTCGGTCTTATCGTATCGGGATTCATCAGTGAAGGCAGTTTGTAGTCTCACATCCTGTGCAAAACATTTCAAGTTTTTGTGTGATGTCTGAATGAAGCTTGGATATGCTGACATCCTGGATGAGCCTGTCTTAAGCTACCAACGCCTCAATGACACTGACCTAATCAGACTACTGTAAATGTGTTGGGTACACACACAAACCAAGTGTGAAGGTCATTAGACAACTTGCAAAATTGCTCTTTTCATAACAAAATATTTTCTTTATGTAGAATTGAATGAGTGGCATGAAACCACTGTCAGGCCATTATCGTCATCAGTAACTTGTATGAGGATTTGACGTGGGTCGTGTATTCATTACCATTGTACATTGACTACAGAGGAAACTACAGTGTGATGCTTTCATGCCCGATCGACTTCCTACGTCAGTGTTACGAGGCCAGCATTGTAGACACTCATCCGACACTGTCGTGTTTGTAGATATATTCATTATATATTGTCGTATTTACATCAATGGGGGAGTCGATGACTAAGAAATAGGAATCAATACCATTCGAGAACAGTGAGTGTGACTCGCGGGACGTATAGTGGACTGGATGGTAAATGGAGCGTACAGTAAGCTGCTAACTAGGGCTGGATGGTCAGCAGACCTGCTGCTAGTGGCTTTGTTTATACAGCGCTGAGAGAGTCTGGGATCGGGTCTGTTGTACAGCAGGGTAGCAGGTGACCATGTTTACTGTTGGCAGTGGAGAATCTGTGTAGGCAGTCAGCTGGGTTTGATTTGATCTGCACACACCAGCCTCATTTGTTTACCTTCCAGACATTAGCTCGTGGAAGGAATGTTAAAAAAACTCTCCTGAGACACGTTACCGATTTTACCGATTTTTACACGAACCTAGTTATTGGAAGCTGCTCAGAGTGTTTGTGTTTCAATGCGGTATTCCACACGTACGTATATTCTGCATGTAGGTGGAATTGTGATCCATAAGATTGTTAACCCTTTAGCTGTGGGTGACTGTTTTGTCACGACAACCTAAGGAAGTTGGGAGTTTTATGAATGCAGGATCGTTGGCTGCTCGGAGCTGTGGGCTTCCTGTAGATGTAGATGTCAAGATTTGTCTCGTCTGCGACGGCCTGCCACTGTAGGTAGTAGTGGGAATCTGATAATCTCGGAGGCTGGCCGACTGCTTGTGAGTAGTGTTATGATTCAGATGAGCTCAGGCAGTTCCTGGTACATGAGCGTGGCTGGTCAGATCAGGCAGCGAGGTATCGGAGATATTGACTGAAGTGTGTTACCACAGACCAGAACTATCTGCCAGGAGCGCCAGTGTCTGTCTGTCTGTGTCTTCCAATGTGCATCATCACCCCTCATGCCTCACTGACGTAAGCTGAAACAATCCACCAGACTAAGGTAACCTTCGGAAACAAGAATCAAGTAGACTTTGACTGAATGCGGCTTACGTAAATGCCGAATGACGGAAGTTGAATCGGTAAAGACATGTGACGTGGGTAGGTGCACGACTGGCTTTCTGGCGATGCGCTTCTAGACTGGGTTCCGTCTCTCAGTGTGTGGTAGCCTGGCATCTCACTCACCCACACACACACACACCAATAACATTGGTCTATCTATTGATTAACTCCTACGGGGAGCGTGGCTGACTGAATATCGTGCAGATTCAAAACAGTTTCACGCGAGATGCAACATGACCATTGCCGACTCTGATAGCCGTTCCTTCCATCGTCTCCGTTTACCCCGACAGGATCGTGCCATTTGAAACGTGGGCATAACTTATGGATTATCCAAACACTTTCTGCCGAGAACCATGATCATTGGAGGAGTTGCAGACTTCAATTTCGAGATGCCGACTTAAAGACGTACAAGCGATATATTTTCGGTCGGGACCATGACGGGAGATAAACAGAAGACGCAGGTCATGACACCCGGTGTGGAGAACACATCGTCATCGTCCCCGTAATGCAGGAGTAAGTCTGGCCAGATAGCCGGTTCAACATCAGTCATGTCTCAACACGGGAGTTCCGAGGACTCGAGGTACCAGAGCAAACCGTTTGAACTGAAGCTGTGCGAGTCCACGGTTTACGAGGAGGATGTTCCGGTGATCGTGCGGCGCCGAGGATGCATGCTGCGGGTCCGGATCACGTCCTTCACGGATACGGAGTCCGAGGGCGACGCCCCCACCACTGTACGTGTACCCGTATCTCACTCATCACCACCACAATATGTCACTCATTGTCACCACTATGTAGCAATACGTCATTCCCGGCATCAATAGCACAATTTTCGTAATATATGTACTGTTATTATGCATGTGAAATATTCTCACTGTAGACATAAAGCAATAATTTAATCAAAATCCTATTTGTATTGAATAATAATTTGGTATTCCATGTTTTTATATTGAGCCCACCATACTCTTAATTATCATCAGTGCTTTTAAATTAAGAACAAAATCAAATTCTAAGTTTTCTTTTAATGAATTCAACTTTCATATACTTTCATTCATAGAAATACTTCCTGAAATGTATTGCTGGTTTAACTGTATACTGCAATTGTGTAGCAAATGCCATAAATCTTGAATG
This sequence comes from Lepetodrilus fucensis, assembly GCA_032361325.1. Taxonomy (NCBI): domain Eukaryota; kingdom Metazoa; phylum Mollusca; class Gastropoda; order Lepetellida; family Lepetodrilidae; genus Lepetodrilus; species Lepetodrilus fucensis. Next base: position 15,349 of record JAUTBV010084195.1, read on the forward strand.
ACACATATATGTACGTCAAACATTTCTGGTAAATTATACTATATTGATCAGCGTCCAAATGCCATCTGGTTCTCACTATGTTGAATACTGACATAGGAATATAGTTGGAATATAGGAATATCAAGCTGGTGGTGGCTCGCCATTACCTGCACATACTCTGTGCAACATTCCATCGGAAGAAATCTTAACCCGAGAGTTCATATTGTTTTTATTGACCTCATGGAGTTAATACCACTGGGATCATACCGTGGCGGAACCACCCTGCTCAGTGTGTTAATATTCTTATTGAATATCGCGGAAAGCCGCGGCATCTGCGTGGGTAATGATTGTCTTGTGATGGCTCGGCCGGTTCATCCATCACATCGCAGGAGATCGGCAGTCTGGTGACGCACAACTCGGTGTCAGGACAGTTCCTTAGTCCCATCTCACCTTGTGGCCGCCGACAGCAGTCCATTTGTTAAATAAATTCTCGATAAACTCAAGAATTGAATAGAAAGAAATATCAGAAGCGTTCCCTGGTTGCATTTTGCCTAGTGACCGCCAACAGCAGTCCTCTTGTTAAATAAATTCTCGATAAACACATGTGTAAAAAGAAATATACACAATGTTCCACAGGTCTGCATTACACGAAAGTGTGTCGTACCGGTGTCACAGAAAATGTTACATTCTGAAAATCTTCGGGGTAAATATCCTAGGAATTATACCAGCTGGAGTGGGGACTGAATTGAGGTTCACATAATTTTATGCTGGACAAATTGGTAAATTGTTGTTTTCACATTTGGAGTAAATCTTATTGCGGATTAATCGTATGTTGTATAGATAGTCGTCGCAAATGGGTGAAAGATTCCCGCAGCGACATTAAACTCCATATTCACTCATTGTATAGATATAGAATTGATTTACAAGTAGGAATCAAACTGGATTATATTCAGTATCACCTAATAGTATATGTGAGAAGTAATAGGAGTGATATTAAATTGTGTCGTAATAAGGTATATATATAAGCTCATGCAATAAGAGTATACTAGACGCGTTCATACCATTACGGAGTATATATGAGATAACGTTTGTTATGGAGTTTATCAGATTGTCATTACGACATACTTGAAATGTTGTTATGGAATATGTGAGATTGTGTTATTGCATCTATATATGCAAGATTGTGCTTTTATGGAATACGTGAGATTGCTTTTATGGAACATATCCTTCATTATAGAGTAGATTGAGCTTATTCCGGTACGTCACATACCAGATCATACCAGTATGGTAAATTGCGCCATCTTACGTTTATTATTCTGCAAGTCACTCAAATTGGAAACAATGATAATATTACAGGTTCTCAGAATTTATTACAGAATTGAAGCTAGTAAATTGGATATAAATGTCAAAATGACATCATCCATGTGTACATTTAGACTAAGATTTTATGTATGATCAGAATTAATCTCGTAAGATAACTTCCCGCTGAATGCCCGTGGCTAATGTTAGTCTGGTGGTGTGTTACAGAACTTGCCATGTTCCATTTATCTAAATGGAAAAGATACCAGTACATGATTAATATAGAAAATATTGATAATATAGTTTGTGATGCAATTCATGAAATCGGGGAGCCATAACATTAGCAGTCATTTTTTATAAAACTAAAAGCATTGCGTTCTTATGTAGATTAATTAAATTAAATTATCTAATATATGAATTAAGAAAATATTTGAATATTTTAAAAATAAAACTGCCAAGAACGTGTGTAAATATTTCAAATCAAGCTGTCACATAGCAAGTGAAAGAATCTTAACAGTGGTTTTAAACCACAATTTATATACAAATAAAAATACAATAAATTATAAAGACATTGTTTTTTAGAAATAACATGAATGGTTTACTTTACATGCATATTATACGTGAAAGATTAACATCATACTGAAGAGTATTTTTTTTGGGTCATTCTGTGTATCATGTTTAACCTCCTTTCCACTGGAGATCACCAGAGATGACCTGTTCAGCAGTGAGCAGTGAACCCAGCCAAGGACAAGGTTAAAGATAGCTGTAGGGCACAGACATGGATATCTGAGTATCTGTATGTTCACTTTGCCCTGTGTTGACACTATCTGCGGTTAGATAAAGTGTAACAGCCCTGCTGACATACTTTCATACAAACTTACATAGGAGCATGACGTCATTGGGTGTACTTTCACGAAGCTCTCTTATCCAGTCATTGGGTGTACTTTCACGAAGCTCTCTTATCCAGTCATTGGGTGTACTTTCACGAAGCTCTCTTATCCACTATGAGATCATAACACTCTTGAAGCTCTCTTATCCACTGAGACTATCGTGCTCTCATAAGTGCCCAATCACCATATTTAAGAGCTTACTACAAGCTTCGTGAAATGGTACCCTGGACACCAGCTTCACCAACTGCTAGAACTGTTGGGGCTTCGTGAAAGTACAGCTCAACAGTTGATTGATTTGTCGCTTAATTTAACATTTCTGTGAAATGTTTCATAAATACACAAAGAATAGTTCTAGTGTTTCTATCTTGGCTTTTGTAAATAAGGCTATGATTTCTTTGTGAAGCTGATTCAAGTGATGTATGCCTTCCAAGTTATGCATGTTAGACTTGTGTTAAGGTATTCTTTTCTCCTGAACCATCAAGTTTATTCCACGATGTGAATAATGAAGCATGCAACTAATCAAATTAGTTCCTTCGAGTTTGTGTCTGGGCTTTGTCTAAGACTTGTTATTGAATAACGCAAACTTTGTGTAGAATCTAACGAAAATTATGTATTGGATTTAACGAGATCTTTTTCATATGGTAATTGATGAATGCTATGATACTATACTAAGAATACAATGGCCATACTTTGTTATATAATGTCATGGCTGATATATCCACACAGAGTAAATAAATAAATAAATTAGTTTCTAATTCAGAGCATCTACCAACACTAATCCATGTTTATAAATTGTATAATTTTTGGTTTATTATTGACTACATGTAATCTCCATGTGTGCCATAAGCCAATAATTAATCATATTGAATTAATTAATTGTTCCATGAACCGCGGAATGATTAAGCTGTATTGTAGCTGTCACAGTTGAATGATTTAGTGTTTTATTCTTGTATTAAGCATGAGCCCAGACCTGGGTTCCACAGATCAAGATCACTTCTGGAAGTGCCGACTTTCTATGGCGCCATTTCCGACTCGGACGAGGTAGAGATGTCAGCCGCGCTCATTGTATCTCTCTAATTGAGCTTCCTCAATAACATCGCTGGAATCCATGTATCTGTAATCTCATTACTGTGTTATAAATCTCCGTACTTACCTCTGTCAGACCATATCACTGACTTTATCACTGACTTTACCACTGACTTTATCACTGACTTTATCGCTGACTTTATCACTGACTGATATACATATATACTTGCTTTTGTAACTTCTAACAACAACCACTATTACTGGATCTTATTGGCAACTTGTAAAAACCTAAAACAATCTATATATTTCAGTCCACAATATACTATAACAATTATTTTATTTTATTTTATTTTATTTATGTTTTAGTTTTATATTATTGTTTTTATTTTTATTACCGTAGTCGTCGCAAATAGGGGAAACATTCCCACAGCAATGTTAAGCTCCATAATCACTCACAATATTTCTATTATTATTATTATTATTATTCAGACTGTTATGAAATTATATGATGCTTTTTCAAACTATTGATTAATAGTAAATTTAATGACAAGCTTTGATGTAATTATTCTGTGAAATCATCTTGAAATTGGGTATCTGTCTCTG
>JAUTBV010084306.1:0-19142 GCA_032361325.1 Lepetodrilus fucensis
AATCATATTTTATATTAAATAGGGGAACGTTCCGCTATTTATCTTGTCTAAAGATGTATCACTATTTTAAGCACGAAACTTCGAGCAAACAGAGTGATGTCTCTTTGCATGATATCTAAAGAACCGTTGGCCGTATTTGATTTAAACCCGACTCGCAGAGGGATTGCAGTGAAGATTTGTCAAATGTACAGTGGTGGAAAGCTTTTTGGAAGTACAAACATGATTTATAGTCATTATACTAACGAAGTTTTAGTATATTATTTATTATATATTTAAGTAAAACTTTTCATCCATGTGCTTCATATTATATAAGATGTAGAATTACTTGGTGTGAAATGATATTTGTAAATATTATATGAAAAGCCATTTAAGCTATGCTTTTCTATTATATATCTTCCTGTTCGTGTGCGAGGATAGAGTTTGTCTCCGGCTATTTTAGTTTAGCTTATAGTGACATCACTACGCATAATAATATAAAGATATAGATTTATTGCATTTACTTGGTGGAATATTCTTCATAAATATGTAATATTTCTGAACCCACAGCCCATCAGCTGTTTCTTTCAATGGTTCATTCAAGAAATACAATAGTGAGACGACATTATCATTCTAAACAGTAGCTAGGTTGTAAGTTCAAATCTGATACGCAGTGAGATATGATAGTCGCCAAAACACCATAAATAAATCAATAACAAAAATACTGAAATGATTATAATTATCGCGAATATCTGGTTCTCTAGATAGTTCTTTCTAAATAATGCAATATTCGAGGCGAAAACCTTTGATGGATCGAAATGGTCTAAGGAAGCATTATAATTAACGCATAACATGAACACCGTAGACGTGGTTTTATTTTTCCATCTGAAATGTGAGCATATTATACGACGCAATTAATATAACTTCAAACACAATGACTAACACACTAGGAATCTTCTCTTGAAATTAATGAGTGAAGACTTTTCAAAATGTCAGCATCGGAGGAAGTATTCACATCTAGATGACATCCACACGGAATTCCTCGTGGTAATTGATCATATTTGCATATGTGAATAGAAAAACGCAAGTCTAGTTTGGAATTATGTATGCTTAATGCCCGTACATTCTTATGTGCGTTTATTTCCAATATGATATTATCCCGACGAGCTGAATAACAGTGCAAAATGTGAAGAGCTTAGACATAGAATTAGTCCTTGTCAAAGACGCTTCGATTTGTAATGATTTTTGACATTTAAAAAAAGATTGCTTTTAGAAATGTAAAAAGTCATTATAAATGGAAAACAATGCTATAAAATGTCTTCGACAAGGACTATATAACGCAAACCCTACATCTGCTGAATATGGGTGATTGAATATTATTTCTTATAGTGTTAGTTACTGATTGTTAGCTGAAACCCATCTTTCATAACTTTGATCTACGAAAATATACGACACGTGTTTCACCTCATTGCGAACATAACATGCGATACGGATCCGGAATTAGATCCAGACATGCGTGATTGTCATCCGCCAGGTTCTTTGAGCGCGCGTGGACAGAATATGAATTAATGTTTGTGCTGTTTCACATCATCCCGGATATTAATGTTTTTCTTTCGCTGTTGATACAGCAGATGAGTTGCAGAACTAAGGTGATTCACCTATATATGTAGGTGTCTGCACTAGTTCTGCTGTATATGATGTCGTCAGTTTAAGGCGATCCCAATACAACTATTGAGAAGGTCGTGTTGCGCCAGAATGGGGGTCACAGGTGGAAAAAATTCGTTTATCTATAGTAGTAATAGATTGTCGGCCAATAGTACAGCCGTATTTATAACCTAGTTTGCAAAGTCATTCGGCGATCGGTAATTTCAGAGTGCAATTCAATTCCCGTGGAACAATCTGCCGCAACATATCTACGAAATGTACATCCGATGCACTTTCAAGACAAAACTAAAATCTCACAGTGACGTTTGTGGACGATCCTAGTTCAGCCATTCTCCAAAAGCGTATTTGAACAGTTATTCTGGACATTTGCGCTATATAAATATGTATAATAATAATAATAATAATAATAATAATAATAATAATAATAATACTACTACTAATAATAAATACTACTACTACTACTACTGCTACTACTGCTGCTGCTGCTGCTGCTGCTGCTGTTGCTGATGACGACGACGACGATGATGACGACGATGACGACGACGACGACGACGACGATGACGACGACGACGACGACGATGACGACGATGACGACGATGATGACAAGAATAATAGTATGCGATGTATATGCCTTTATTAACAGAAAAACAGTATGACGAATGATGCATATATGAACATTGCAGCTTAGGTTTTATACTCCACAGGTTGTTGAGAAAGTGTAATTAGTAACGATCCATTGCATGTTGTATAAATATACACTATTATCATCCGCAGAAACCCGCTGACAAATATAATGTTGCATTTAATGTTATGATTGTCAGTGGTGTAAAGTCCGTTATGAAACTTAAAAACATATAATTGTCAGTAACGGTATATGCTATGCTTAAAGCATAATACCCATTCTATCTGGGATGTAATTCAAGAAAGGGTAGCATGGTGTCATATATGTTCACGGTGCACGTAGCCTCTAATACACCGAGGTTAACATATACACTGTGTCATCTGACTGTGTCATCTGACTGTGTCATCTGACTGTGTCATCTGAATGGCAGTGCAATGTTCCAGACAATGCTGATGACAGTTATTAATCCATCTTGTTCAAATGCCGAAGACTACAATAAGCGACATTTCCCAGACATTAGGTTCCCAGACAAAGGTATATATTGTTAATTATCATGAATTAATGTATCTATGTTATAAGATAATATCCATGCATGCCCTGCCAATATACGTGTATGAATTGCGAAATGGTTGTCGTATAATTTAGCAGTACTGCTAATTCTTTATCAAGATAACTATAGTTAATAGGGACGCGTACTAAGTGTGACAACGATATGTACAAGTTATACCCACACTTTTCGAGGTGTATCGGTAAATATCCCTACAGTTTTGGTTCTGGGGCCTCTCGACCAAACTAGTTTGGGATATTGACCGATATTGAAAATGTGGATACAACTGTCTCACACCCTTCTTCCGGTCGAGTAGTATATTACTTACAATTTAAATGTAAAATATAAGTTCATTTGAAAGACAAGAAAATAGTATAATATTAGTTGTACTTGATCACCCACACTCCAGATCGCTCATAGAGAGCCTCATCATGCTCATGCCTTGTTGACATACTTGTTTACAGTGTTGCGGACACTTTTCAAGATCTGTTTTGACTGGTTCGATCCCAGGCACGGACGCATGCATTTAATGAATCCCATGGTACAGGAAACACATAAAGTACAACACAATCAAGGGAAAGTGTATGTTTATTTCTGATATACCTACACTTTCTCCGAAAAATTGTAGGTAAATCGATCTGAATATACACATACACTACAAAGAAAAGAAACCACGGTAACGAGACCGGATGATGGATATACAGTGTAAATGTAAGCTACCAATTTTGCAAAGATTACAAAATACTTTATTCACGACACCGTTCGCCTCGCCGCAACACGTCCTCCGTGTTAGCTTGCCACAAGATCAAACTCTTCAAATGGAAATCCTGGATCAGTTAATGCTGGTTTGTGATGCATATATTTTGTTCTGTTCCAGTGGGCGCAATTGGGCACTAACCACATACAATTACTTCCTTCTAGAACATTACTAAAATGAGACAAGAAAATGTCAGTTGTCGTATCGAATTAGCAACGGAACCAATACCAATCGGAGGTCGAATCCCTAATGCTAGAGATACAAACTAGCCCACATTCGTTGTAGTCAATCCCAAACAGGTATTTTTATTGACGATCGTGTTCTTTCCGATGAAGATCGTGCCACTTTCTCTGACACTCGTGTTCAGACATAATGGAGATTGCGACTAAATTTGGAGTTTGGGACGTGATCGTGTCGGTTTTACTTTGATAAGTGTCTTTATGTCTTCCCCACTCGCGGCTCTACACGAATATATACGTCTTACTCCGTGCTATCGGAATAACTTCAATACTTCAGTATATTGATTGTCTTGGGAAATTAAAGGTCCAATCCAAAGAAAAGTTCACACCATCCAGTCGTGCCCTATAACATATTTTCTCTTTTAGATCGAGTTTAAAGTATGAGGATGTACTTTTGAAGCATGTATTGGTATATTTATGCATATTTTCTTATCAATAATTAATATTTGTCTTAACCGTCTGATGATGTACATTACCTAGAAGATTTGCAAAAGAAATGATTGTACTGTATTTACAGCATGTGTGACGTTGTTCTGTATGTAGGCACTTACCTAGACTAGCATTAGTCTAGGTTAAGGTTAATCAATAATATATATTGGTATTATATTTATATGAAAGGAGCCACTGAAATTATTTACCCTTGTTCTCCAGTAATCTAGACTTGCTTAACTGATCTAGGGGAATATTTTGAATAGGAGTATTTGGGTGAGAACAAGGTGTGACACAGACTAGCACTTACCTCACATTGTCAGACATCTCGCTTGTGTAGTAATGGCATCAGGTTTCCATTCCCATATGCCATAACTTTACTACATGTATCTATTCTTTTAAAGGTTCACATTTCATTTGAATGACTGCATTCATACCTGTAGACTATATATTATCATGTGTAATACCGGGTAAATGCCAATTGGGGTTTAGAGTCGCTTTCTAGATTATTTCACTAATATCACGACTTGTCAGTTTTACAGGGGGTAACCCACAACATCCGTGGCGCAGAGTGTTGCAGTAAACATGCGAGCACGGCTGGTACTGACAGGCCAAGGATGATATCTGTACATGTGTAAAGAACTGTGTTATGTTGACTATGCTGTACAGTGATATTACTACGGCCACTGGAAGGCTTGTTTTTGATGAAATATATACCACATGTAGGCCTATTATATGCTAGAATAGTTCTTTCAGTAGTATATGACTATATGCGTAATGCGAACAAAACTTCTAAAACGACGTCACCGTGCGCACAATCGCCTCACAGTAAGCAAGCCAGAAATTTAATACAATTGCAGCACACTAAGAACCCACACTATGATGAGAATTTTCTGTATTTCTGTTAAAAGCTTCGGCCTTGTAATTCATGTGATCTTGGGGAAGATTACTTGACGATTTATTAGATCTGAACATCAAACTTGTACAAATCTACGGGATATAACATTATCTTCACAGTTTAATGTGGATGGGCCTTGAGGTTCCCAAAATATATCTAGGTACTTTGTAAGTCCACGATACGTGATGTCATTGAACTCCGAAGTGTATAGGATTGATTCCTGGTTGTTGACAACACTCATTGTGACGTGGACAGACTTTTCAAACAATACATGGACGCATACGTTCTTAACTACTGGGGCATGATTGTATTAGTATACACCATGGTTCTAATTAACTTCTGCCTAAGTATGAGATTCTTTAAAGTTGCGTATTAGCAAAGACATAGTTTATGTCGTCATCGTATCACCCGTTACTCTATTTCTTAAGTAAATATATAGTACAAATACCTCCATTCTAGCTTACAAGGAATAATAAAAAATTTCGAAACAGACTTTACAATTCTGTACAAGAATACCCATAGACAGCGTGTGTTGCTTCAAGTTGAAACACTTGAAATGTCAAGGACAATCATCCCGTCGCTTGTCTTCAGATAGATCTAATTTAATGTAAGAACAGCATTGTCTATTGTTGACGTCCCGCCCGCAGGATGCCAGAAGACCTGTGATAATTACATTGGAAGTCCTTAATCACAGGAGAGTGTCCGCGACGTCTTCACACCTGCAGTCAGGAAGACTCAGGAGGATATCGTGCTGCTGATGACAGCGTGCTGGTAGTACGCACATAGCTCTCAATGGCCGTGACCTTGTATTGTTTACGTTGGTCAAAGTGCCATCTCACACACCGGTCAATCCAACTCGATCTGTTTTAAGTAGTAATATCCGTGGAGATATGTAGGCGAGATAATGGGCAATACACTTCTCATTGTTTAATTCCTCAAAGGAGGTATTTCCGGTCCATATGCTGCCATCCATATTCAAATACGAATGCTTGACCTGCTGCAAGCAACAACATTTAAATTAAATACATTTATTTGAATTAGATGTTCTGAAACATTAAACATACATTACAGGGAATATTCTTGAAACAAGGCATCTGCCGATCCTGGGATTCGATCCCGAGTTGCTGGATTGCGAGTCCAACGCTCTGCACCCGGCTACATTCTTTCCTTCCACATGGTCACTCGTCCTCAAGTTACTAATCCAGCTACCAGCGAGATTGTGAGACAATTCAGCGAGAACAGCCCACCAGGAACAACTCGAATACACGTTGGGCGTCATTGAAATAGGACTTGGGATTAGAACCCGAGTTGCTGGATTACGAGTCAATCGCTCGACTGACTGAGCCAAAGGGGTAACCGTGCTGGCCGAGACCAGTAGGAGCATCTTATATCACACCTACCTTCTGCCTATATAGACTATCTCCAGGATATTTTCTGAACAGTAAGACCCATTTAGAATACAAGATAACCAAGCAGGTCTTACTTTATCCTATACCTATACATGATTAATACATGTATAATAATCCTAAGAACATTTCTTGCTCTATTGGTCATATATAGTATATAATAACAATTCCACTATTGTAAAAATAATTATATAAAATAAAATAAAATAAAAGCTACGATAGCAATTGATGTGTTCTATTTCCAAGTGGCATGGTCACCCGATATATACTGTAGTATAGTCTCCATCGTTTATTATTCGATTATTCTTGACCATAACATATACTTTACTTAAGTATTCTCCTTAATGAGACAACACTCGACCATTGTGCTCATGCTATCAATAACTAGAAGCAATTTCTGAAAACGGTGAGTAATGCGCCGCTTGTATTTTCCCTTTCTCCTTTCACTGCTTCAGAAATAACCACTTCGCTCACACCTGTTACATCTACGAATAGTTATCACTTATCACAACCTGTTCCTTTACCTTGGTTATAGTCTTTACCGCATTAGACGTTGGCATGGACACTCTGACCGCCTGTCGTTGTCTTCACGAGAAGGATAGACACAGGATATGTTTAGGGAAATGGGGGAAGTAAACACAACCAAGAATACTACTGACCCCTTGGTCTTTAGATATCGCACAGATACCGGTCACGTGTACATTCTAACTGCAAACTAATGCATCACCATGGTTTAGTTGATGCAGCAATTTATTCAACGGGATCGTTGCACAAGTCGCAGTACACGGATATAGAATGTTATATACCACGTAGCCATTGACTTGCACTGAGACTGAAATTGCCACTGGGAAGTCTTCATCCCTTAACGTTGGTTCGTTCCTATATTTAACTTGATAATTTTGCTCTCTGGAGTCGTGACATCATGTGCTCAATGATGCAGTAATGCTATCGTGTACCTCCTTCGCCGCGTCTGCCCACTAACATCCCCACATAGCCATGTCTACTTCTGGTTGTCTGAACTTATTTCCTGTTTATTTTAATTAAATCTATTGAATTGAAAGGTATTTACTTTGTGTATAGGATAAGCATCCTAGTAACAGTCGATACGTGAAAAATAATGACGGAGCCCCACCAGACGTTGTACATACCGTCGTCAACTTACATTATTTAATGTCAGCATACTTTATTGACACATCATGAGCAGCAGGACGGGACACTGGCTATACATAATAAGTACATCTGGAAATGTTATTCAAATTAATTCTATGCTTTGAGAATCTTAATGTAATAAAATAGCGTAATACAATATATTTTGATGCATCCTTTTCCATATATCGACGGTATAATTATTACCGTTTTTTCTCTCCTGTGTTGCGTTTTATTCAATTAATTCCATAGTTGGGTATTGTTATGGTAATTAAACAACGGACTCGAATATTATTCATTAATCCAAGTCAAAAGGTCGACGGGATATTTATCATACGGTATTACTGTTGTTGTCCTTTGCTTCGCTTTGACTGTACTATTATGTGAAGCCCAACGCTATGTTAATGCCATTGTTTAAGCCCATCCATTTGCCACCCGATCTTATATTCAGTCTTTTGAAACAGGAATATAATACATATTTGATGTTGTTAATGGACCTATTGTTGAATAGTTTATTATTTATCTAGAAACGCGAAAGTAATCAATTAAGGAAAATCTCTTGTCATATCTAATAGACGCTTGGTTGATTTCCGATCGTTTATCGTAATCACTTATCACAGAAATAGTTAATACATAATTCATGAAGTAACGATTATGTCTGAGAATGAATTCCGATGTAAGTCAATATTGAGCTCAATAAATTCTGAATAATAGAAATATGATATACAACAACACCTCCGTTCTATTCAGTATAATGCCGCGATCTATTATTTGGCGCATCCAGCATAACAGTCGTCTTCATTTAAATAGACCTCGTGTTTTTTAATTGATATACGATATTGTGAGGTAGAAACCAAAATATTGTGGACATGTTAAAAACGCTGTTAAAGCACAGACGATAATAATAATGCCCGGGGTGATATTGGTTATAACTTCATTAGATGTCACTCACCTAGTGCAAAAGTGAACCTAATCATGATTTATATATATCTTAATAAATAGAGTGTTATTACACTTATATTATGCTCATGATCATGCACTAAAGAAGGTTATTTTAATGACGGTCTAAATGTTTTATTGTTTACGAGAGCTGTTAAAGATTATCATCAAATGTATTTATAATTAGTGAGCTAGAAAGTTGTGTACGTTATACTATATGTATTATTATATGTATTTTAAATGTTCTCTGTATTGTAGTCTATACCAATAACCTTAACCGATTATAATACAACATCCGTCCATCTGTCTGTCTGTCTGTCCATCTGTCTGTCTGTCTCATACAACCTTTGCACATTCTGCGGCAATTTTGATTGAATATGAATATGTACAGTACTCTATGAGTGTAACACATTCAGATGGTCTACAGATGACCAGCGCATATTAAAATAAATGTAATGCCCCGCTATCGTACCTCGCATTCTGTATGTATACATGTATATCAGAGTTTACCAAATTGCCAGCACAGTATTACGATGTGTGTGAAATCAGTGCGGGAAATAGGATGACTAATAGCTCAGAGATGAACGTGTTGATGTCAGATGTCGTATGACAGATGTAAACCTCAGATGACTCTACAGACCACGTCTCGTTATCCCAGTGGAAGATATCAATATAGCGCATCAGTCTCGGAAACCCTATGTCAAAACTGTCATCTCTCCGTCCTAGAATCACGATCAGTGGGCACGACTAGGGCTTACTTTCAAATCTCACACACGCATATGCATACTGATGAACCGTTATTAAAATGGTGAAAGGCCTATAGATTATACTTTTTGACATCTTTCTGTTTTTTATATTATTCTCTGTATCGTGTTAACCTATTGACATTTGGTAAGCGCTATACTGATATCAAAGAATGATTCTGTCCATTTTCATTTTTAGTGCAACATGCGATGTTTCATGTTGTCCTTTATGCGTGCAAGTATCCTTATAGAATGTGTGGTATACTGATGAAACGATAGCTAACGTGCGTTGGAATAATGTCTTTCCACCGAGCTACTCCACATGTTTATATGAACACCAATTTGAATAATGGTCTAATAAAAATATTGAATAGCTATGGAAAGAAAGAAATATGTATTGGTCGTTAGTGAAGAGAAAGTCAGAGTGACATTTGTAATCGTGTGCCAATGCGTGCACGTCGCTTCGGAGATAATATAATGAGGATCCTGAAAATGTTTCTTATAAAGTTCTTGTGTAATCAAAGCGGTTATATGGATTCGCGTTTGTAAGTGTGGTATGGTATGGTATGGTGGTGGTGATGGTGGTGTGTCTGTCTGTCTCTCTGTCTCTCTGTCTCTCTGCCTGTCTGCCTGTCTGCCTGTCTGTCTGCATGTCTGGGGTGGTATCCTATAAACAGCTTAAGACTTAAGTCAGCAAAACACTACCGGTAACTTTGCGACACATTTTGACTCAGTTTTCTTTATTGGATTAGTCTGAAGTTTTAGACATAGATTCGATAAAGTTTGACTAAGCCAAATACAGAAAACAAGGTTTTTATTGTTGACTTAAGTCAATTAATTACTTAATCTGTTTATAGGATATCGCCCCTGTGTGTGTGTGCGTGTGCGCGTGTGTGTGCGTGTGTGTTGTATATATGCACATGAAGATGTAGTAAATGATTGTTTTCATTTGGGATCGCCAGTAATGTTACGTTTTGGTCCGTTTCAAGCTAGACATATGAAGGTTGTTAATATCACTTCACAAATAAACCCATATTAGTGTAGGCTTTTAGAATGCGCTATATTTAATATAAGAAATAATTGCTCTATGATTCACATCAACAAGCCAGTACAAAGCATTGGACCTCTCTGTCTATATTGATTAGCTGCCTATCGTGATTCTAAACGGACGTGCATCTAAACTACGGACATACTATACAGTAGTGATGTATGCTCTCTAATTAGGCTTCATGAACAAAATCAAACTACTCTACAACCAATTACTTGATCGGACAGAGATTTGTTGATTTCTGCAGAAGTTTGTATAGATCACACGATCGAATTTTTATTTTGATGGTTATATGCCTTTGTTAAATCGGATCTCGGCGTTTAATGGATATTCACTAATGATTTTGAAAATCAAATAACTTGGTGTAAAATTATGAATAGATGTGCGCTGATTAAGTAAGATAGGACGCCTTGAAAACATTCCCATATTTGAATTCAATACTGAAATTACAATGATGTGTTCCAGCTAGTCGTTGACGCATTCTGACGTTATAGAACATGGCACTTCTGTAATAATTGCAATATAGTAAGTGTCAAATATATGATATTACACGAAATTCAATTCACTATCAACTTCTTATTTTCTCTTTCACATAACAAACACAAACAGGCAACATTCTTGCTTGGGAATCAATATAAGCTATGATTGTAGCTGACGCAAATATAACATATTTAGCAGCTTTATATGCTAGCTCAGTATCTGCATCAGCAGCCTGCAAATAAATTAGGGTATTTAGGGGGTACCTGACGTGTTTGACGAACTAATGTCTTCTGAGTGCGTATTATCTGGAACGGAAGACAGTCATTGAGTAGTTAGGACTCTTGTAATAAAAACCAGTCAAATACTAAGAAACGCAAACGCATCGAGAACGTTGGTGGTGCACGTAAGACTTCATTAAATCATTAAAGAAACTGGCACACAGATGCACTCAAGGATTCAATGTGAATGGCACACAGATGCACTCAAGGATTCAATGTGAATGGCACACAGATGCACTCAAGGATTCAATGTGAATGGGGTCTAGAAGGACTTTGAAGAATTGTGGACAAAAAGCAAACATTCTGAGAAGTGCAATTCTAATGTTCCTGCTGATGCATTTGTTTTTGAAGTTTCATTAAGAGACTCGTCAAGATAGGATCGATGGGCTTCCGCTAAATCCGTCGTTTTTTCACACATAATGCAATATATAATCACAGCAAGCAACAGCTGTCGCACGTGTGTTGCATTGCATAGGTATTAGTCATTCTTGTAACGACATTTTTCTTATACGTTCTTGAGAACCAGACCACGTCTCTGGCGTATGCATAAGTAGACACATGGTCTGTGTTTTAAAGGATGCATTTTTTATGATGGCTCAAGCTGTAAAAGGTCTGATGCTGACAATAACAGAGCAGATAAGAAGGATCTCTCTGGTGACTTTCTCTGGTTGCTATGTCTTCCCTTCCGAAATCCACGTTTTATACCACACACTCACTATTTTAACAAAGCCACTGGTACTGAAAAACCTTTGAGGAAACATTTCTTGGAAACTTTACTACAGACCCTGCGTAATAAAACGTGGAGTTAATGATAGCAAGTTAAACTGTAATATCGAATTTTCAGTTGCAGAAGCATCAGAGACATGGGTGCGGACGACCGTACACAACAACTTGACTCTGTTCTGAGAACGTGATGTAATATCACGAACCCAGGAAACATATTTATTGTACTCTGGGGACGTGTGTAATCACATACGTTATCGTTCCTGGTATGAAATGGCTGGTATAGAACACACAATAACGTCTGGTACTGCCATTAGGTAACATGACTACAATAATGTAGTTGTCGAGTAGGAGCAGGAACCCAGTGGCAACAGATGTCGAAAACAAGATAAAAACCTATTGAACGTCCTCACATACCACGGTCGACCTCACACAGTATGCTTTCGATGTACTAAACACTAACGTTAGTAGTAGTACATAATACTACATTTGCATATATATTGAGCATCATTCACAATAACAGTGCTTTGTACGTCGACTTAAGCATGTAGTCGTGTCGTCTTTCACATTGCTGCTGCTCAAGATGTTGTATTGCTTAACGGAATAATTAATATAATTGCCTTTGAGCAGCTAGACCATATCTGTATACATGTGCTTTATAAATGTATATTTTGATTTGATTGATTCATAGGATCATCTTTAGAGTGATATGCTAATATTTGTTTTCTTGAATTCATAATAATCTTTTTGAATAATTCGAAAGTTGACAAATACGTTCGGAAGCAGCGAACATCTCCTGTTGGCAGTTCTACAAATTGGATTATAATGATAAATTGATACTTGTCAATATGCACTATATCATTCACCGTAGAACGATTAATATGATTACATTTATGGTTATATAAGTGTTATACATAACCAGCACTATGTATACATTAACACGATCATATGAATGTACATCTGTCTTAAAGTACAAGGTATCTACACAAGAGAGATGACATACTAATGGAACTGGATACTTTCGTAATTGATCTACCCTGGAATATAGTCTAATATGCTAATACATCTACGCAATATACGTCCTCAATCTCCGTTACTGTTAAAAGAAACGTGTTTTTGTTCCCATGTGGATCGTTTGCAATCTATTGGATGTCGTAAATATGGATGTTGGATGTCAATAAATCCAACGGAAGTTTCTTATCAACGCAATAAGCATAGGTTAATGTCTAAGAAATCAGTTTATGTTTTCACCAAGCTTTCAAAGAAGCATTCTATTATAGTTTTAATAGGGAAGTGGGAGGAGAAGTCTTATGATATGTCATTATGTAGATTTATATGGGTTTTCGCCTAATGTAATTGATTCATGCTATAAAACAGATACCAAAATACCCAATGAAAAATGCATCTTAATAAATGTTCATGTGCATTAATGTCATTTCGTATTTCATATTGTTATCACTCTTAGAATGGTGTGTACATTTGGTTGACATGACCCCGAAGGTTTAATAACATACTGACAGGCATATTCAACAGTTATTATTTATTATTCATGGATGACTGATATGTTGCATGATCACAAGCTAAAGTGGGATAAAAAAAACCATAACAATCTCGAGCATAATCATGAGATATAAACACGCATTAATGAGTACAGGTGGCGAGTTACAAAGCAATCTCTGGATCTAGTATATGGGACATATCCTCATAATCCTGTCAAATTGAATAAAACAGGGTTAGGTTCCTATATATAGCTTGTGATGTTATATGCACATATGTCAAGTGATGCCGTTAGGAATCTGAACATGTTCTTCATATTTAAGGTATGTACAGTAGAGTGTTGGTTATTTGTTTCTAGTGGATGCATGTTCATTATTAATATTATTTTGGTATATATAGAGAGGATCTCCACCGAGTGTCTTTTAATATCAATGTTATCCTACAAATTGATAAAAGTAAGCAAAATCCGAGGCTTTGATTACTTTTATCAACGAGTAGGATAACATTGATATTAAAAGAATCGAGGTGGAGATTCTACTTATCACCCAATAATGTAACTAAAGCAATATGCTCAAATGTAAGGTATAAATAGTGTACCTCACTTGCTTAGTTACTGAACAAAAGTTGAAATGTTATAATATCATACAGTAACAAAATATATCATAAAATAATCTCCAATAAAAGTGCATTCGTGGTTTTACCCGTACACATGTATATAATAATACACATAATTCTCATGATACTTGTACATGTTTTATGTCCAGCATTCGGGATCAATATCAATGAATCCTCCACGGATATCCCTTTATCCGAAAAGAAGATAAATGTATATCTTTGATCAATATAACACTATCCTTGCTGATTAGGACATCCCTTGCCCCACAGCGATTTCCATTAGTCTGTACATTCAACTACACACGAGTACTTTAGTCGGCCATCTTGAAATGTCAGCCATTTCGCCTAGCGGCTAGGATGCGTATCGTGAAGTTACAAACCTGCCATTAGCAAAGAACGCCAAATAACGGAAGTACAAATTAATACAGGAATGTATCACGGCAACAATGATACTTGACTTGGTGGTTCATATTGATATTGATATGAAATGAATGTTTCATATCATGTTTATCTAAATGCAATGTGTTGAAGTTAATCAGCTCAAAATAATAGAGAATAGCAAGCTTTTCGCTTTTAATTTAATTATATTATTAATAATAATAATAATAAATACATATTTTTATAGTGCAAAAATCCAGCATATAGCTACTCAGAGGCGCTTTGTGTGTCTGAGTAAACAGGAACAATTGTTAGAAGGCGGAAGCAAAGACCGCTTAGTTGTCAAATTCCTGATTGAATAACAATGTCTTAAGGGCATAATATCACATATATTTATGGTTATTTTGGACTAGTTCTTATAGCTATAACTGCAAAGTGTACTCACTTGACATACATAAAATCATGTTTGTACTTTCAAAAAGCTTTCCATCGCTGTGTCGTTGACAAATCTCCAATGCAACCCCCTCCCCGATAGACTGCTTCTAAATACATCATTCAAAGGGGAAGTAACTCTAATGTTTGCTCAAATTCTTTCTTAGAATAGTGATGCATCAAAGACAAGATACATAGCGGAACGTTCCCTTATTTAACATAATATAGCATTAGTTTTATAACTATTGAGTGCTGGGGGATAAGTACATCAGTAAATAAATACTTTTGGGTTTACAAATCATGCGTAATTAGTCTCGAAATTCGTGTGTCCATTATATAGGTCAATCAACCGTGATATTATGCCTTTAAGTCTCATTTTAAAGCACAGAGTTTATTTGTCGAATGAAGTTCCAACGAGAGATTTTTTCAAATTCGGGGACCAGCAGTCTGAAAACATCTGCCAGCAAATAATTATAGAGCTATGTTATTCATTACACATAAATAATAAATAGCATTTTGGATGAATCGATACTAACCAAATGTAAAACAATCAAGATGTATTAAAGTGAAATGAACGCACAGTTAATCTCTGAAGATGACGTTGTTTTAGCAATTCCTTTGATTTACGTCTTTTCGAACTCTTCTGTTTTTATCATGGCTCATCTCTAATACCCAGGTGTACTCGTCTCCCCACACAAACCAATTTCAATGGTGTACATCGGATCAGTGAATCTCTTTTATTTATAGCAGAAACCATCTCTCACCTCTAAAAGCTTTTGTCACCACTAACCAATCCTGCCATGAATTACTGAGGTCATGCTGATGAGTGGAATACTACTATCACATTTGGTGCAATATGTAGTAGCCAATACATATTTAATCAATACAATAGACAACAGATAAATGTAATCCGTAATGCTGTGACATTTATTATTTACATATAGTTGGCCTACAGTGAAATTATCGTATTACGTAGCTAGCTATTGTAAACAACGTCAGGAAGATTATATGAATGGAATTTATTGTCAAGCTTACTTGTTTAGTAGTTTTAAATAAAATATTTAAATAAAATAAAACAAATAATGGAGACTACACAATTATTGTAGAAATATATATGAGAAATAACATGTTTTGGCAATGCTAAGAATATCATATCATTAATAGAATTACTACCAAAATAACTGGCTGGAAATAATTTATTGGATTAAATATGTGACATATCATGAATGTAATGTATAATTAATCTAATTTTCTTACAACAACAATCTTAGTGCTCTGATCAACTTATAAGACGTCTTGTGATATGAGTATTGACCGTCTAGTTACGTACAGCAAGCTTTCGGTTCGCATGAACTCCGTGATCCAGTTTTAAGATTATACGAAGAAACGTTCTTTATTGACAGTTATATAGTTTCTTCTTCTTCTATTCATAATTGATTTGTGTAACAAGATATATAGAGTCTTAGCTCTATATACACGTTTCTGCTATATAGTGTTTTGTTATTAACAATTTGTTGTAATCACGACATATACTCACCTTTGCATGCTATTGCGCGTTGTTATTTAAACTTCTTACGTAAGCCATTCATCACGAGTGTTTTCCCACTGCCGCGCACTTTCTTGAGGCGAAAAAAAACATTCTCAAGACGCAGAATCCCAAAAAACATCGACCATCATCCAGGATTAAAGGCATATTTCTTCCCAAAATATTTAGAAAATAATGGGTTTTTTTTTTACCACTCGTTTTTCTTATGAATTAAATGTCATCACTCGCCCACATTTTGAAAATAATGTAAGATTGAGTCCAATGAAATGACAATACCTTATAAACCGGAATTCGGTCAACGGTCAAACATTGGTGGTTATTGACAGTATACAAGACGTCACATCGTGCAGTGGAGATGGAGCTGACTGGACGCGGTGGACAGTCACACTTAGACCAGATGATGTAGATCGATCGCCCTCGATGTAGCAGAATCCATAAAAAAAATAGAGGAAAAAATACGGTACGACTTACATTACATCCATTTGACACATTAATCAGTTCCCCGACGTTCATTGAAAAGATAGATCTCACATAACGTCACATTCAGAGTGGTTTTAGCGTATTAGATGGATGTGATGGCTTTTTTGGCTGTTTTTGTTGTCAACATTAATTGTACATGAGAAATGCCAATGTAAAATAATACACTAGTATTTTAATGCGATAATGGGAATTGCATAATTTACTTTTTCATATGACTTTATTACAAATATATTTATTTCTATATTATAATACTTAATATTGACCGTTTTTAAAGTTCATGGATTAATTATTTCCAACGGGACCGTCCTCGAAACACTGCCACTTGCCATCATGACTACACTTTACCTCTGTCACATATTGACGTAAGTTACGTGTATTCTTCATGGCTAGGGTTTCGAGGATGCAAAGGAATAGAAAATTTAACTCAATAAATTCCATTAAACATTTATGAGCCAACGATTCCGTATGTGAGGTTAATGTTTGATCCATGCATTATATGCATGCACTCCATATGGTCTGCCAGTTCCGAAAACACGTTATCCAATTGTTTGCCATGCACATTCATTTCAGCAGTGGTGCAGTTGTGTACACATAACTACACACTGAACGTGCGCTGCGTACTGATTGTACAACATACATGCTGATTAAGATATCATTGTGTCATGTGTTGAAGACAATCGAACTATTAAGATAATCGAACAATCAATTATTGTTTGGGACCCCGTTCCACAGAATAATCGTATCATTACGTGAGTTGTAACTCCTTACCAGGCATCACGACTCCCGTAGCGCTACGGTTGTTCTGTGGAACTGACCCCACTTGCAGTACTTTGTCCTCTATTATATGTTAACATGGAATGGAACGTTGAAACACAGTATTGATGGACGTGTTATGTCTTGACGTCATTCCTCCTACATGCGTGGTGGATCGATTAATATAAATGAAAACCTGACACTCGGATAAAGTGCAATATCGGAATGCGGCGTACTGCGCGTGACGCTGCATAGCACACTACGTCAATCTGTCATCGACGTCCACACCGTTACACGTGTAATAAATTACGTCAAATAGGAAGTACGCCTGAACCGGAAGTACCTATGTGTGTATGTCGCTTAGCACATTTTACATGAATGATGCATGCCACTTGCAACATTCATCATTTGCATATGTGTTACAGTGTAGTGCATATGTTACAGTGTAGTGCATGTGTTACAGTGTAGTGCATATTTTTTTCACGTTCTATAAGAACAAATAGTATTATTTCTGGTGCGGAGACGTCCGGCGTTCTTTCTTACTATCGTCTACTACCTTGTACCAGATATAAAGTATAAATCTCATATAAGATTCCAAGTTAATCTGTGGAGTGTTATATTAGCAGTACACTCTATAGTTGGACCCGGACGACTACAAGCAGTGTGCGACAAATGTTTACATTCCTTTCACATCCCACCAATTCTAACATTAATCACTAATGATCATGATGCCCCCTGCTGACACCAAGGGGGGAAAGCATGGGAGGGGCAGGTATCACATGTGGCCATATACATTACGATGCGAAACTTATTAAGTATACAGCATTAAATACGTTTCGAATTTCAAATGATGATGCAGACTTTCTAAGTTACAAAGAAGCAAAATCTATATTTAAATATATTTGTAGAAAACGTAAAGAAGAATATCAAGAAGATATGAAGATGAAATGGGATAACATAAAATGGAATACAAACGAGCTGTGGAAGGAAATAAAAGCATTACGAACAACTAAACCTAGCAACAGTATATCGCCTGAAGATTGGTATCAATATTTTAAAACATTATTAAATGACGGTGAAAAGGACACTACAACAACAGAGATTATTTCGAGATTTATGTCTGAACATGATGATGAATGTGAAGTATGTGTCGCTGAGCAACCCGATGAATTAAATGAAGAAATCACCATAGACGAAGTTAGGAAAGCCATCCGCGACTTGAAACATAACAAATCTCCAGGGTATGACGGTATTATTGGTGAATTCTTACATAACTCTAGTAATATGATTACACCAATCCTCGTCAAACTTTTTAATAAGATATTAGACTCGGGTATATATCCTGAAGAGTGGTGCATAGCACTTATATGTCCGCTACACAAGAAAGGATCAACGACAGATCAAAACAACTATAGAGGAATTTCTTTACTGCCGATAGTCGGGAAGTTATTTACAAAAATATTAAACCAACGTCTCCAAACATGGTCTACAAACAACAACATTATATATGAAAACCAGGCGGGATTTAGAAAAGGATACACAACG
>JAUTBV010084417.1:0-37212 GCA_032361325.1 Lepetodrilus fucensis
TATCAATTTACGATTGATACCCTCTGATTTCCAAACAGTAGACCGTTATCCCCTAAGTATACACAGCAAACAAATGCCGAAGATCAGTTCACGGATCTCTCTAGGACCCCCAGTAGGACACTGGTGTCTTTGTCCTTGGTATGGTTTCTCAAAGTTCTCATAATATCTATAATAGACCATAAGGACTCTCGTAGCCAGCTCTAATACATGGGCATCTAATTCACAAACAAAAACGTTCAACCTGCAATTATTATCCTCTATCTGTCGTGTGTATGGGGACCTAATCATATTGTGATTCATGCAAGATCATATCTGACCCCTCAAACTACCTTGAAGTAGAGGTAAATTCACGTAACAAAAGTCACGAGACTGTTTTTCCGACCATCCTTTTAAGAGCATATCGTGATGAGAGCCTCCAGAAACCATCAGACATCATCAGATATCAGACATCACCAGACAGAGAACCAGACGACATTCATTGGTTGATTGAAAATCACGTGTCAAAAGTCACGAAACGGATTTCACCGTCATCCTTTTAAGAGCAGATCGTGAGGGGAACCTTCAAACACCAGCAGACACTCTGAGGATATCCATTGACAAGAGGAAGCCAAACCACCCAAGATGATCTTTCGGGCTCTCGTATTTTCGTCCTTGGCCATCGTCTTCGCCCAGGGATGCTGTGTTCCTAGCCAATGGGAAGGGTACAAGCATGTGTCTGAAAGTTATTCTAAATGGTTTGGAAAACCGACTAGAACCGAGGTAATGTAATAACATTTAACTAATTAATGAATTAATTAATTAATACAGCAGTTAATGTATAACTCAATATAGATAATGTACGAATATATACCCATTTAACAACTTTAACTATAAAACTATAACAATCCCAAATATACATGTGTATAGATTTGGTCTAACTCACCTAAGAATTAATTTATAATTTAGACGATTGTGCGAAATAAAGTTTTGAGCTGTAGCTTTGTCATGTATTACTTAGATTAAATGTTGTGCATGCACCATACTTATATATGGCTGTGACTTATAGTCTCAAGTATACATGTATTCTTGTCAAATACTATCCAAGGCAATGCCCAAGCATTTCTTTATAAGATAGAGTTCTACCTTATGGTATCAAGTGCAACTATATATTCTTGTCACGTATTATTCAAGGTATGTTAAGAAAATGGACAAGGCAACGTGACTGATAAATGTCATTAATAAATTGCCGTGTTAAATTCTTTGCATGGTATGACCTCATTAGAAAGTCACGAAATCCGTGGCCTCAGTTTAAATTAATTCACAAACGTGTCACTTGTCTGGGAATCCATATTTTCAATGCCATATTGTTTAGTGAAAATAGTTCCGTCGCAGTAAGCCCTAATAAGATATTATCTTGCATTTCAAAATGTATTTATTTTTTCTTACCGTAGTTGAAAACATATTTTTGAAATAGGCCGACACAAAAACGTCAGTTTAGCCGGAAAGATACTTAATCCAAATTAATCCAAAATGATCGTAAATATATCAGATTGTTTGCCATCAAAAATCTACATTTAATATATTATCATAATTATGTGGTTGTTTGTGATTGTTTCAGAAACTGTTTGTGATGTCATATGATGCCAACAATCAACTGGTCGCCATCTTGGGAAATGTAACTAAAGAAGAAACTGTCTCTGAATTTAAAGTCATCCACAACTTCACTTCGGTAAGCAGAAGCACCTAGATTGGTACTGACGAACCATTCATTCATACATGCAATACAGACAACGATAATGCTTACTAAAAGACGTTTAAAAGCAATTAGCCTACTTTAAATTAGAATGTTTCCAATGGTTTGTGCGAAGTTAATTTTTCTTTCTGAAAATTGCCATTATTAAATAGAAATTAATTGTCTTAAAAGGTCTAAAGCATCCTATTATTTCTGTTTTTCTCAGTATTGTTTTGGATTTGATAAATTTGTATTTCCGTCGCAGCAGGAATATGTCACCATCGGTAATGACAAATGGTTCTGTACAAACCAATACTAGTACTTGCAAGCACGTTTTAAAAGGCGACCATACAGTGTCACTATATTAATATATGTTATTAACCGTACAAATACTTATAGGGGATTGGATATTTGATCTACCCGGAAGCACAGACATGCAAAGCCTACAACCTGACGAAGGATTTCGAAGAAGCTTGTATTCCTGGTAGGCCTATTGCATTATAAATTCTCAAATCTGTAGATCTGTGTATACTATTCTTGCACTAAAATGATATTTAACACTCTTACGCCCAGATAGACACGTCGGACCTGACGTCGGAAAGACGTCAGAAACTGACGTTTTTGTCCAGGAGATATAACGTCATGTACGACGTCGTAAATCAGACGTTATAACGACCGATTTTTCGCCAGGCTTTGCTAATGGGACGTCGTTTCCCTGACGTCGATAAGACGTATTTTTTTGATCGGCGACTTCGCCGACCAATCCGACGTCAGACATATCGACCGATTTTTCGCCAGGCTGTGCGATGGAGGGAATTAAAGTTCTATTCTAGTCTGAAAGTCTGTTGTGATTATTGACTTTAATATATGAACATTGGACTTCGGAGCCAAAGGTTCCAGGTTCAAATCCCGGCATCAATGTTCGCGATATTGATATTGCACTGACTGTAGAGTGGCAATGCAATTATCATCCTTTATCTTGTCAGTATCATCTTGTCATTCAGCGCTACGGATGTTGCGGGTTTCCTCCTGCCCTAAACTGACAAGTCGTGATATTAGTGAACGATTCTAGAAAGCGACTTAAAAAAAAAAATATATATATAATTATAAATTTACTTCGAAAGAAAATCAAATGTATGTCATCGATAGATTGAAAAGTGTAGCCATTTGAGAATGAAACAAAGTAAACTGCATGTATAATTTCCAGTTATTTTTTGTTAAGCCAGTGCAACCTATGATGGGTCAACGTTTATTGGATTTGGCAAGAACAAAGTAGAGTTGGTCTCATACAAGATGTCAGCCAAGAAGCTGAAGGACAGATTCGCTGCACACATCACCGTTACTAAAGACGACTGTGTGCCCGTGGATATGTCAGTGATGGGTCACTACAAAAGATGTAACTATTTATTTATTTATTTATTTATTTATGCAGAATGAGCAATGTAAAAAATAGTTTACGGTCGAAAACAAAATTGGGGGCTCGTCCGGGATATGTCAACTACGATGCTAATTTAGTGTGAAGTCCGTGAGCTTTATATATTGCACACTTTCCGTGATTCCAAGTTATAATTACAGTGTAGTATGATATTAGTTTTTCATGAGATTGATAGATTTTTGCTCGATTTCCAATACTTTAGAGCATAAAATTACATTATAAAGCACTATTACATGTATTATTGGTGTGTTTTTTAAAGTATCTTTATGATTAATTATAATTTTAATAATAATAATAATTATTATTATTATTATTATTAGTAGTAGTGGTAGTTGTAGTAGTAGTAATAGTAGTAGCCTAGCTGGAACTCGGCGCTATATAAATAGATTATATTATTATTATTATTACTATTATTATTACTACTACTACTACTAGTAGTAGTAGTAGTAGTAGTAGTAGTAGTAGTAGTAGTAGTACGTAGTAGTATTTTCATTGCCATGGTTATGATTACATTTGTAATGCTTATTAACATTATGATTATTGTTGCTATTATTATTACTACTACTGTGATGATGATGATGATGATGATGATGATGATGATGATGATGATGATGATGATGATGATGATTAATATTACATCGGTCTCTTTATAGTTTTCTTCAGAAAGGAGGTACATTTTCGAGACGTTACGCCGGGCATTCGAGACCCCACAGTGTTTTCACCTCCAATGTTCTGTGATGAGGTTCGTTCACATCAGACACATGCCTTTTAAGAATATAGATACTAGACCTCATTCAGGATTGTTTCTATCTAGTATTGTTTCCCAAATAAAGCAAACATAAATGCAAAGAGATTCAGGTAAATGTTCGTTTGTCCAATACGTTGGTAAAGTAACTATTTTTGTTATTTACGCACATTATAATCACTTAGAGACTATAAATGGAATTATTGCAATATAAATATATAAATATATTATTATTATGATTATTATTATTATTATTATTAATAATAGCAATAATAACAAGTAAAAGTATTACTACATTATTATTTTACTATATTATTATTATTCGTTGTTATTCTTATTAATACTTTTCGTTATTGTTACTATTATTACATTAAATTATTATTATTAGTAGTACTTAGTGCTATTATTGTTTATTGTTTATTATTATTATTATTATTATTATTATTATTATTATCATTATTATTATTACTAGCTACTATTACTATTATTTATGTTTTATTTACAGGGAGCTGTGGAAGTCATTGACGATGATCTACATCAGATCCACGATGTGTTGAACATATAATTAAATAATCTGCAGCAAATCGCAATACATATAGCGTTAATTGTCAGATACTTTCATGTGCGCAGACAGTGTGAGCAGCATGTTGTCTCCATGCCCTGTTATAAACCACCCCTTCAACTACTCAAAATCTCACTAGCTGTATGCTCCACTTAATACATGTTTAATATACTTGAATTATACCTATTTGAATTTGTCTCAGATCTGTGCTAAATCAAACAAGTCACATGAAAATAAATCAACACAACTGATGATGTACCTGAAAATGAATTGCAATTAATTAGATTCTTTGTTCATCAATGGTGTAATTGCTCTGTAATACCCAAGCAGTGTAATTTCTAATCAAATGAAGTATTGTATATAAACAATTTGCAAGTATCTGTATTGTTTACCATTATTTTCAAGGCATCATCCTCACACACAAATGACACTTAATTCCGTTCAGGACTCGCTTCATGTGATACATGAAATACGTTCTGAACGGAATTTAGTGCCGCTTTTGTACGAGGATGAGTGATAATATCACTATTAAAAATATGATCAATCATTGTTTCGTGATTAAATATATTCTTGAAGTCTAAATTATCTTTTAGTCGTCGTTCCAATCGTTTTGTCTATAATGTAAAGTCAAACAAATGAATGTAATTTAACATTGTTTTATGTAAAATAAATACAGAATACGAATACCTGTGTTGATTTTCAATTGGAGTGTATATCCCATCCAATATCCTTATAATTTCATGCCGCAGAATATATTGAATTTTATTCCAGTATAGTCTCGTAGCTTAACTATATAATTAGGCTTAGTGGAAGAACGACCATATGTAGCACTCTCTTAACAATGTATTCGCTGGCATCTATATTGTATATCATGAAATTAATGCGTCACTAATTTAATGCGACCTCTAGATTTTAGACGTAAATGCGACATCAATAAAATGCAGAACGGCCATGTCTCCATACATGTTTTCCTCCAAGTCTTACCTTTAACGCGCAGCAATTAAATGCGACAATACGGCGGTCGCATTTTTCGCATTAATATTCTGCTTGCATTAATTTCATGATTTACAGTATTCGCTATCGGCAAGAAGGAAATAACAAAGAATACCCACATCACATTTCCTTACTTGAATACCACGTAGTCTATTATGTCCAGGGATGATCGTAGACCTACTTGGAAGAGTTCAGACATCACTAGCTCTAGATTCCTCTAGCCTTCCCTGCTGACCATAAGAGACGTTTTATATGGGTATAAAAGGTCTTCCCCTGACCATATCCATATAAACAAGTCTATTGTGATCAGCAAGGAAGTCTAGAGGAATATCGAGCTAAGACGTCACATCCTACCAACTGTGAGCAACCGCTGGTTCGAACTCAACATTCACACCATCTCCATAATTTTAGTCTACACTTTTTTTTTGTATTCATGAACTGGATTAGGTACTACTGCACTTTTGGGCTTCTGGGGTTGCCTACAACATGGAAAGTGAATGCAACAAGTATAGGTCTACCAGTCGACATATATTCCATACTGTAATCAACATTTTGGAGAACAACTTGAGAGTATGTTGTTGGGTTTTTTAGTACGAGTTCATGTTCAATCTCAAATTTAATATATACTAGTATGTATTTGTGAACAGGATTTTGGGTTGAGCATAAAATCATACTCAAGCAAGTTTCGTAAACTGACTTCAAAACAATTGCCTGTTCATATCCAATGATGGTCTGCCTATTTATGACTTTGCATTTATGCAATTTATTATTATAGTTTTCTAAAATATAGTAGGCTACACTGTTGGAAGAACATAATAAACATTATTATTTTTCATTTCCAAACTGGAAAACAATCGGGTCAGCGGATCCGTAAGTCATGGAATCCAATAACTATATGCCATGGCCTAATTATAGTATTACATGGTTCACGTGATCAATTTTTACTATATAAATATGCATTATTATTATTATTATTATTATTATTAATAATAATATTATTATTATTATTATTATCATCATTATTATTATCATCATCATCATTATCATTAAAGTTAGTTTCTTTAAAACCATGACCTTTTCTGTGTTCATGAATAATTATAATATGTTTAGGTTGGGCCATTAGAATAGCTTATTGGAATTAGTATTACTCTATCTTTATATGTTTATTAAAACATATCTAAGAGACGATGTATCGTTCTCGTATCGCTGGCATCTGAGTAGATATAATACGAGAGCTTAATTCATGAAAGAGGGCCAAGCATCTTTGAAATTTGAATTTTAAAGTGACTACTAGTAAAATTAAGTTATCCAAAAGAATGAAAAGTTTCCATGCATTTTATCGTTGTACTAAAAACATACTATACTTGTAGGCAATGGATGGATGGGCGGATGTATGGATGGATGGAAAGGTGTGGTGAATGGATGGATAGGTGCAGGAAAGTCAATACATATTACAGGTTAGGCAAGATGTAACCTACATGTTATTTTGTGCTTCAAGTAATAATCACAGTTCGAGTATCCAAAGGTAGAGCTATAATGTACCACAACAAGAAATCAAAATAAGAAATACATTTAAATTAAAATTAAAAATAGAAAACAAAACCAAATAAAATTATTAAAATACTAGAATAGAAAGAACAATATTATCAACTACGTTATAAAATTAATTTTCGGGACAAGATTTACTAGCGGCTGTCCAGCTGAAAGTATTGTGAGTTATCTCCCTTAGCAATGACAGATTCGGCGATTGGTGGATTTCAAAAGGTGACGCGCGAACTGATCAGTCTGATGGCGATGTTGTGAAATTTGTTGTGTGGTAAGAGTTCAACCTGTCTATATTCGAAATATACCAGCATCTTATTTCATCTGCAAAATGTACACACCAAGAATAGCCAATATAAAAACCAATAAGAAAAATAAACGGTTGAGAATGTCTGAATGAGAGCATTAGACAAACAATAACAAATTGAATTTGAAAAGAACATTTTACGCCATGGTTTTCAGGGATCTGTTCAGACTGTTGTGGGCAATCGGCTGGATATATTCGATTTCACAATCAACATTACTTAGTCAGAAGTGTCACATTTCGTACAAAAGTATTTGCTAATAGATGTGAAGACGTCTATCTTGTCCCATAGGCATTCAGTCTTTCAAGTTTTGAAACTTAAAATTACCTTTTTTTTTGGTGAACACAAATGGTTGTTCATTCTTATTTTATTGTTTATGACATCGCACTCCTCACACCATTACACTGACTGTACATTTCATATGTCTTATATTATAATACTATATTCTGTTGGTTGTTTTGGCAAAGAAATTAAGCAAAATTAAATCTTTGACATAAACTCATGTCCGAGTTGGCCTTTTGTTCATTCATATTCAAACCTTTTAGTACATTGAACAGGGTTAGAAGTTAGTGCAAAAATGTACAACTTTAAACAAGCCGATGGGCTAGGAAGTCAAATAAGAAGAGCGATTTCCCTAAACAGTTAATCACCCATAAATAACAAAAGAAGGTCGCCACTGGACGCCGACTGAGTGGGAACGTCTAAGTCTGATTGAAGATAACATGTGCAAGTTCCATACTACAAGTCTCTCTCTCTTTGCCCTAAAGCTTATGTTTTTCCGTAATTATTAATACCGTTGCGTAACGTTTGAGACCTTTGAAAGTTTCAGGGTTCGCAATTAACACTCGCTCGGGTCATTTCACCCAATGCTTAAAGTAGCAAATTCATAACAGTTGTTATTTGTATCACTATTTGGGCGAGTACGTTTAAAGCCTGGCACGTTTATAGACGCAAACGCTCGTATGCGCCAACATTTGCGTTTGATCTGCTCTCGGAGTCACTTAGCACTTTCATAATGGCACCGCTCATAGACGTCGTCATTTTGTTCGAATCACATTAGTCTTGGGGAAAGGCAGCTGATTAGGCCTTCGATAAATCTAGATGCAACGCAGGCACAGGATTAAGCACACAAGCGTCTGCAGACCCAGCGCTCCTGTGTCAAATATCAAACGCGCGTTCGACACAGACGCGACACAGTGTGGGTAGCACATGTGCGACGCAGTGAGGGTAGCACATGTGCGTCGCGTCTGCGTATAGAAATGCAAGAATCCATGTGCGACGCAGATGCTTGTGTGCGTCAGGCTTTAAAGTTAATTAGAATCCTTGCCTTTCTTGCAAATTTACTACCGTAACCGGTATTCAATATCTAGTGTCAACAATGGAAATTTACAGACTGTACCTTCGAGAAGTGTCAACCTTTATTTTTGTTATGGATATGATGACAATATGACTGCAAAATTAATGTTACTTTGTTTAATTTGTTACTTGAAGCATATTACAATAACATTATAAAAGTATAATAATAATGGTTAGTGCAAATAAAAGACTACTACTTAGTCTAGTGTAATATTATCAATATTACTGTAAATTATTACTACAGTATTTCCATGCAATTTCTGTTGTCTTAGACCTGACTACAACTCTTGTTCATTATGTTTAGAAAAATAAACTGAAACAACACACAAGTTAAGAAACTAATGAAGACGAGATGGCAGGAAAGAAGCGTTTATTCTCGGAGATCATGGGACCTCCGGAAACCGTGGTGAACCGAGAACCGGACATTGTGTTCGAAGATGCCAAGAAGAACCTGCTTGAGTCCTTCTCTAAGGCTCAACCCACTACGACCAATCCTCCGTCTGATCACATGAAAGTTTACCTGCGAGTTCGGCCATTGTCACAAGACGAACTGGGAAGTGATGAAGACCAGGTAAACTAAATATTAGAAAGCATGATAAAAATAATTTATACATGTGTAATGTGTAAAGTTTATGCTCAAAAGTAGCACTAGGAATATCAATGTACAATCAGGGCTGTGGACTAACATATGCCCGACATACAGGGGCAAGTTAAATTGCACTGCGGGCAAACTACTTTTTAACATTATGCACCTTTGATGCCTTTGCTACTTGCTCTGCGGGCAAGTAACTCAGAATGTTAGTCTAGAGCCCTGACCATGACATTTTCCTTTCGGCTTCGTGGAGCTCCAGATAAAATTTACTCCCTGGTTTTGTTTTAGGGAGTATTTTCAAATATTGCGATACTGGTACTCTCAGAAATTAATTTAGGGAGTATAGGTAAAGATTAATAGCAGTTGTAGATTGCTTTTAATCTAGTTCAAATAGCTAAATGTCGTTGTAATGGCCCCATTTATGACATTTCATTCTGGTCAGATGTTGCCAAAGTCGAATGTCCGGTAGTCAATGGGACAGTCGAAAAGAAAACAAATAGGGGTGAAGAAACATTATCAACATAGGCTTTCCTAAGCCCATATTCTAAAATTAAATCTCCACTTAAAATACATCAATAAGTATTACTATTACGCACGACCGTAAACAGCGCACGTATTGTATTATTATGTACACGTTTTCATCACTGCCATATTTAATATCTATGCATATAATTTATTATTTCTCAGTTTTTACTGCGTAAATTAAGTGGATACACACCTTATCTGGGCTGCGACTAACACACCTTATACATTGAAATCTGTCTGAAATGTAAAAAAAATAAGTTCAATAATTCCAAAAGAATTTTGGTTCCATTATTTTCCCAGACATGCTTGGAGGTTGAGGGGATCCACTCTGTTGTGGCCCACGCCCCCAAGACCTCCCACACATACAGGAACCACACCCACGGGCTGGGGAAGACCACCCACAAATTCACGTTCTCGCGGATCTTCAACCAGGACACTACGCAGAAGGAGTTCTTTGACGAGACCATGCTGGCCCTGGCGCGCGACTTCATCGACGGACAGAACTGTCTGGTTTTCTCGTACGGAATCACCAGCTCAGGAAAGACATACACGATACAGGGTAAGTCTTGTGTGCTTTGGCAAGGAGGAGAGCCTGTGGTCCGTGGATCCTGAGTGTTAACTGAAAACGTCATTTCCCATTCTCATTTCCTGTCTACTGTGCAGCATTATGTTGCCTGGCATCAATGTTCATGTAAGTTATATTTCTGACGCGATGTGCCGTCTGTACCGTGGCAATGCAGATATCATCCTTTACAGCCGGTGCTTGCAGGTTTACTGCAACTTTCATCGCTAATAAATTGCAGTTTTCCATACTGCCCTAATCTGACGAGCTGTGATATAAGTGTAAGAATCTATCCTGAAAGTGGCTTTAAAGCCCAAATTGAATTACTCGGATAAACCAGACACTCACCTATAGATAACGGACTGAATCTGAAGTCCTGGTCAAGTCTTAACGCTAATTACAGCATATAGCCGGTCCCAATGAGTACGTCTACTGCTCAGTTTTAGCTAAATTTTATGGGTTTTTTTTCCACAATAATTTCACCTATGGGTGAAAGATTCCCGCCCGTGACGTAAAACAATAATAATTCTCTTCACAATAATCCCAAGATTAATTTGAAAATGAAAATGGATATATTACTGATTTTGTTTGTTTGTCAGGACAACCCCATGACGCAGGACTGCTCCCCCGGGCGTTGGACGTCCTGTTCAACAGTATCAGCGGCAAGCAGTGGCCAGGCATGAACCTGAAGCCCAAGCTGTTCACTGATGTCAAACTCCTCACCCCCGAGGAGGAAGAACTGGAGAGGAAGATCAAGATGAAGACCCTGAGGATGTCCTCCGAAAATGTCAGTGGCTCAGCGACTTCTCCTCCCTCCCGCCCTCTCAATCTTGTCCCCAATCTCATTGTCGACTTTCTAGCCAGTTTTGGACATAACCCACCTGGTCACAACAGGGCTCAATTTAGCAACTAATTTGGCAAGTTTACAAAATGCATTCATTTGGTAGCCCTGTTATATTGGTAAATACATATTTCTCAATGTTGAATGGTAGGGGGATTGTATGAAAGACATAACTATCTGCAGTGTACATATATTTTGAAAAGTAGTACTCATCTATTTCCCCAATCAAGTTTAAGACATTAATTCAATATTGTTGGCACATATGGGTGAAAGAATCCCACTGATGGAAAACAATAATTCACTCACTCCTTCAATATTGCCTTCATATGGGTGAATATTTCTACAGCAACTTTATACCATAAATTAGTTTTTCAGATCTGCTTTCAATATTAAAAAATATGAAAAAGTAGTAGAAAGATGGCGAGTGACTATGGATCCTGAAAATGACAGCTCTTTGCGAAGTTATAATTTAGAATTGTTCAGTATGACTTTTAATTGTATTTTCTGTTGTGACTTGCGTAGGACTGCGACGTGATGACGCTCCTGGGTGAAGACTCATCAGACGTATCCCAAGGAAACACGACCACAGCTTCTGAGGGATCTAATATTTCCACTGCTGGAGACCCGCACAAAGGTAGGAATCTAATAGTTGGAGGCAACCGAGGATGCCCAAATAAGATGTGTCTATGTCTAATACATCAGGGAGAGGGTCAATGAGACTTAGGGGTTGGGGGTTAATTAAAACCTCTCTGGGCCACGTCATAACTTCTATTATTTTTTAAATTAATTTGTAATCTGCCAAATATTCCAGACAAAACATAGCATTGAGAGATGTTGAGTTCCATCCCTTGTGTGCTGTCGTCACAAATGGATGAAAGATTCCTGCAGCGACGTTAAACTCCATATTCACTCACTCCCTTGTGTGCTGATACTTCAAAGAGCGTGAAGGTCAACAGTCATTTAAATATTTATTATGCACGTCTTAATTTATTCATTTTAGTTCCCAAATATATCTGAAGCTCTGTTGATTTTTTTAATAGCATATTTTCCTATTTTGATTACAGATTCCGCTGATGCGGATTTATTCGCGGAGCTGGAGAACCGTATCCGCGAGGAGGCGGCTATCAGCGTGGAGGATCAGGGTCAGATCAAGTTCTCGATCTGGGTCAGCTTCGCTGAGATCTACAACGAGCAGATCTTTGATCTCCTGGAGCCTCTGCCCAAGAAGAAGAATGCTCGACGACCCGTTCTGAGACTGAGCGACGACAAGAACGGAAGTCCGTACATCAAAGGTTGGTGTTTGAACGCAAACTGAATGCACTGAATGCACACAAATGTTGGCAATTTTCCCTGCAGATGTCCGTGAAAGACTGGGTTGCAGGTGCTGAAGAGATTGGTTTTCAATTTATTTATTTTTTAGCATTTGGGTCACTTTAATTTAAACCTTATTTACTTTTATATTAAATTATTTAAATAAAAATGTGTCCTCTAATAGTCACATCAAATTTTCAACGACTTTCCATTTCCAATCGACTACTATCTCTTGATGACTTCAGCAAATAATCTTCCAATTGAGGAATCCATTGACCACAATGTCGGTGAACTATGAATGCTGCTGAAAAATGGCACCGTGCTCTAGCATAACATTATTGAGGGCTACTACATGTTTCAGGACTGAAGGAGATAAACGCGAACAATGCGGACGAAGCATACAGGCTGCTGAGCATCGGACAGAGAAACTTGAGAACAGCCTGCACGAAATTAAACCACAGCTCATCTAGAAGGTAGACCTGTTTAATTATAAATTAATAAGAACATTGATTGAGTTTCTTAGTAAATTTCTTTAGACTATTTATCAAATATTTAAGAAATAGAATATTAATAAATATTTTATTATAATTTAAACAATGTTTTAATTGGTTTTTTTTACTGCCATTCCTTAAGATGATAATATCCTAAGATCTCCTTGAAATTTCAAATACAGCAGTGTATAAAACTCCAGCAATTTCACCCCAGATATGAGGACTGGTAATTCTGAGAAGTTACCCGTCCTCGTACATGTTGGCCAGTGATCGGTGATATACATCTTGAAAAACAAACAAAGTAACACGACATGCTAGCGTGCAAGGATAAATCGTTACAGTCCTCGCTGAAAATAACCCGTCGCGGGCGTGCGGACAGGCTCTATTTTGAACACTGAATACAATGCTCCCTCGATGCTCTGGATTCGAAAAAAGTGATTGCGGGGATAAGTTAAAATTGTCCTCGTACATATTTCTTTTACTTTGTATTTTTTACTTATTCATTTTACTTCTTTTCTCTCTCTTTTAAAAACAAACAAACTTTGACTCCATTGTTTTTGATTGCCATTATTATTCAAGTCTTTCCATATTTCACATATCAGTAATTCATGCATTTGACTTGATGTTTTCAGTCACTGTATCTTCAACATAAAGATTCTACGAGTTGTGGACACCAAGCAGCCACATGTGGCAAGAGTTAGCATGTGAGTATCAGTACTAGAAACAATGTATATAATATAGACTATAAATTGGTATAAATACTAGTATTATTGTGTTATACAAAAATAAAGTGAGTATATGTACTCAATTTGCTAAGAAGTAATTTCACTACTTTCTACAGTGTACTGTCATTATACAAGGCCAGTAATGGATCTAGTTATAGAGGATGTCTGACAAGACACCAGTTTTATTGTTTTGAAGCATTCGGTGGGTTTCTGGTTTCTGAGTGTTCTGAGTACTATATGCATTCAATGGATTTATGCATCGTGGGGTGAAAGATTCTCGCTGTGACGTCGAGCAATGAACTGAGAATGCTGCGTATTTGACATTTGGGTGTTATTGTGAATGGACTGGGTGTTTGCAGGCTGTCGCTCTGCGACCTGGCCGGCTCCGAGCGGCAGTCCAAGACGCAGTCTCACGGGGAGAGACTGAAGGAGGCTGGTAATATCAATACGTCGCTGATGACGCTAGGACGGTGCATCGAGGTGCTGCGATACAACCAGAGCCACAAGTTAGTAGCTGTTCCTTCCCTCCATCTCGATGAAGCTAGGTTATATTACCTCCCCCTGGCTTGACTGGGTTACCTCCCCCTCTCTCTGTCTGTCTCTCTCTTTTTCTGTCTATTTCTCTTTCTCTTTAACATATTTTATTTCTTCTTCCGTTGAGTTGATGGAACTTATTTTGACATATTTATGTTCTGTTAGTTGAAATATTTTTGACATATGTCTTTTCTGTCTTCTAGGGACAATCCTCGTATGGTTCCGTTCCGGGACAGCAAGCTAACCAGAATATTCCAGAACTTCTTCTCAGGTCGCGGTAAGGCGGCTATGATTGTTAACGTCAACCAATGTGCCAGCATGTTTGACGAAACCCTCAATGTCTTCAAGTTCTCAGCCATAGCAAAACAGGTTTGTAATTGTGTAATATGAATTAAATGTGAAAATGTTGCGTTACGTCAATATTATTTCCTTTATCACTCAATTTACTTAAAACAGGTTTTTTTTCTAGATCGAATTATTTGCACTTGATGTGACTGGGCTTGCAACCACTATAACCCACCTTTGTAATTCTCAGGTCATTGTAGTACAGAAACCATTCCCAAAACCAAAGTTGCCAAAACCTGCTGCAAAGAAAGAAGACCGTGCAGTTAGGCCGTCAATTTCTTGGGCCTCGCCAGGTATGTTATCACGTGTCACGCGGCTAGCCCTCTGATTGGCAGGAATGAGAATCTTCCACAAATATTGAAACTGCATGTCCAGCGAATACAATTTCATGCTCAAGCTCAGATTTGAGAGAAGAAAAAAAAGTTGTGCATAGAATCGTACTCAGGAAAGTTTCGTAATCTCGGGGCCTGGGTTAATCTTGTAAACATAATAGTCGAAAACCATTTGGTACGAGTGTAGACTAAACCAGGTCCGCTGGGTTACTTTATTTGCACACGGCCAACCACGTGACCATACTCTCAAACCAGAAAAAGTGGCTAGCCGGCTAAGACAAAAGAAACACAGCTACTGTTAAAGGTATCCTACAGGCTAGTTGAAATTTCATGTTTTATCATTTTTCAGTTGAGTAATTTTAATGTTAATTTTAACTTAGAGTGCATGTGCCTAATCCAGCAGGTAGAGGGTTAATGCAAGTTTAATGTGAGATGGAAAATTATTTTATTTTGTATTTTGCCTCCAGGAACGATGCTGAAGTATCGATCTCATGACATGACCGAGATCGTCGATGAAGATGAGGAAGACCTGGACAGCAGTGGCAATCAAATGGATGTAAGGGAGGCCCTGTTTGGGTTGCATTGTTTGTCATAGTTCTCTGATTTCTATCGACTTGTTATGTCTCACAATCATATTCGCGTCATCTATGGGTGAAAGATTCCCGCTGTGACGTAAAACAATAATTCATTCATTCATACAATCATTCATTTTGAATGGAAATTGGCCACAGAAATTTACCTTTCATGATTTTTGATAAAATGCTTAAGTACTTTCCTTAATTTAAATTTATATAATTTTGGTATTTTAAATTAATTTTATTTTATTTAATTTATTTTATTTGAGTAGCTAGTCCAGTACAATATAATAAATTACTTATTTATATTTCACATGTGAAATTGTATATATTTATTTTTTCCCGAATTGGTGTTTAGAGCGACTAGTTGAGATTCTTACACTAATAGTAATATTAATTTGTAGTTAGTTTTATAATACCAAGTACGCCTTGTAAATGCGATATTGAAGTTTACGCTGGGGGAGTTAGCAGTTTTGTCTGATGATGATACATCCTTGCTCACAAAGTACTGTGGAGACGCAGTGTGCAGATAAATCTGGCCTCCCTGTCGTGTCGTGTAGATATGAACAGGGACTGAGGACAAATACTCCAGTATAGAATAATCTCAATTATTTGGGTTTTTTCCACTTCTTCTTTGAATTGGTATTTAGAGCTGCTTTTTACATTCTTTCACTCATACAGGGAGTGCAAGTATACACAATATCCGGTGACATAAACTGGTCAAAAATCTAAATGCGCAAAACTCAACTGACATCACAAACAATCCACTGTGATGTCGCAAACAAACGTCACGATTCAGACATATTTAACCTGTCACCAGAAATAACATTAGACAAGACTTGCACTCGCTATTATGGCTTGTCAATTTAAGTAAAAAATCCAATTAAAAATAAAATACTGAGCCAATCATCATCTGTGTCTCAGTTCGTGTGTATCTGTGTTTCAGGAGTTGCTGAACATCATAGAGCATCTTCAGGAGGAGCTCCAGACTGAGAAAAACGGCAAGATGAGGAGCGAGGCGAACGTCCGCGAGGAGGTGTGCAAGGAGATGATGTCGCACCTCGTACAGATAGAGACGGACTACAGGTTAGCAGGCTGCCGCTGCCCTGAAATATAGAAATTTGCCAGCTTACTGAATGAAACTTTAGAGCAGCCATTGTAAATAATTCAGGGTTGGTGGTATCTGCAAAGAATATATATATATATATATATATATTTTTTTTTTAATTGGGGTTTATAGTCGCTTTCTAGATTATTTCACTAATGCAGAGAATGGTGGACAATTTAGCACTAAAGGCCATGATTTTGAACCCGGGAAAGTTATAGGGAGTAATACGATTGAAAATCACCACAGGTGCAAGTGAAAAGGATATGTTTTGAGAATATTTACTTGTAAATTTACTGAGCTCAAAAACAACTGTCAACAATATTCTCTTGCCAGCTCAGACTTTTAGTAATTAATTTTGACGTTTGCAGCGAGCAGCTCCGCGAGAAAGACCTGATGGCAGAGGAGATGGTGGAACAGCGGGTCAAGATACTGATGGCCAATCAGGCGCCTCCTAGCAAACGTCCGCGGAATGACCGCATGCTGGACGACGATGACGAGTGGGTGTCCAGCATGTTGCTGCACGCCGAAGAGGTCAAGGTCAAAATGCACCACGGTCAGGTCAAGGTGAGTTCTTTGATCAAGGTGGGTTCTGGCAGCAAGGTTATGTTGAGGTCAAGATGAATCAAGGTCGTGGTACAGGATTTATCAATTTGTAGATGAAATAAAAGATTTTATTAGGTCGGTCGGGTTACTATTCTAGAACTTTGATTAGAATGTATTTTTTTATTATTATTTTTTTTAAATGTATTTTGTCCGATGATGATACATCCTTGCTCACAAAGTACTGTGGAAACGCAGTGTGCAGATAAATCTGGCCTCCCTGTCGTGTCGTGTAGATATTGACAGGGACTGAGGACAAATACTTAACATTTTTAATATAAGAACCATGAAGTGAAAGAATAAAAAAAATAGATATAAATAAAAATTATAAAAAATGAGTAACATTTCAATGTTGCCTGATTTTATATTGTAAATGTATTATTCTATATTTGAAAAAATAGTGCTAAATATTATAGATAAAGGAATTCTTGGTGTGTGAATTTTAATATATTTCATTTCAATATTTTATTATTTTATTTTATTATTTTAATTTATTTTATTATTTTATTTTATTATTTTACTTGATATTGCTGAAAGAATCTTAAAAGCTGTTCCTTGTACCAATTTAAAAAACAAAACAAAATAACATGTGTGTTAAATCCCATTGTATATTTCCTTTCAGGAGCGCGATGAGCAGATAAAGAAGATGAAGGCTGAAATGACGAAGCTGAAGACTGACCTGATGAAGATGAGCAAGTCCCAGGAAGGAGTGACCAAGGAGAAAACGGCGGCAGAGTTTGCCCTGGCTGACCGAAAGCGAATTGTACAGGATCTGCAAGCAGAGAAGGTGCGAATCGTCTGTCCACACGTATCACTGTTTAATATTTTGGCTGAAAAATCCTATTCAAATACAGACAGGTTGAGGAAATATTTTTGTAAAAAAAAAATCTTTTACATTACTGTTTATTTAAAATTAAAAAAACACACTATTCTTGTAGAATTCTTATTATGGTTCTGCTAAGTCATAGCCAGATCAAATACAGTGGTAAGATAATGTCAAAGAATTTATGAACAGCTATTATATATTTATTTGTGTGTACTTCTTTTTAATTTTTAATTTAATTATAATATTAAATCTTTTAAAAAATATTTTCTATTTTTACACAGGCAAAAATGGTCACTCAGCATCAGTCTATGGAAAATGAACTTCGCACCACCAAAGAAACAGTTTCTGCTCTGCGGAAGGAGCTTAAACAGGTTTGTTGTAATCCTGTGTTAACCTTCTATTTGCTGAGAGCAACCAGAGATGCCCTACAGTAATAGAAATCTGCACTAGGCCAGTGGTTGAACCACTGATAATGGTTATTGTATCAAGAACACGTAACATATTATAGAAATATACAGCCAAGGCAATTTTCTGTGGAAACAGCCGATTTATTTGTCAGGTGTCAATACATTGTCCCTGGACATGGCTTGGGGCTTGTAGCCCAGATACCCTGGGATCTTTTCCTTAAAATATTAATCATCTATTTGCCTTGCCGGGATTCCTTTATACTTTTACTGCATGTTTTATAGGGTTTTCCAACTATTTCTAAATAAATGTGCGATGTATGCAATGAGTATTTTACAATGAAAATAATTTCTTGTTCAGTCCAAGAGAGCGAGTGTGGAGTACTCTCTGCAGAAGGAGCTGGATACAGCCAAGGCAACCATTCAAGACTTGCAGGATCAACTGAAACAGGTGAGAGAAAATGGACGGGAATTAATTAAAAAAAAATCATAAATATTTAATATGGTCCCATTCTGATTCATAACATGGCTGACCACTCAAGTTAATCCTATGCTCAATCGAGATCGACTGGTTCGTGGATGGGTGACAGAACCTGACAGTATCTAGGATTTGTTCATGCTTCACATTTACATGTTGAATAGGTTTTGGTGTTACCTTAGGCAAGTGGCGTAGTTCAAAAATGCCTGTTTACCATGTTCACCAAGGATAGTCGTCGCAAATGGGTGAAAGATTCCTGCAACAACGTTAAACTCTATATTCACTCACTCACTCGCCAAGCATAGAATGGGTACCTGGCAGGATGACGTTGACATGTGAATGATCACGTTCTAGCGAGAGTACACTGATCTATTGACCTGGATTATATCCATAATGTACTGCAATAAGCACACTTTTGAGCATGGATTTAGCACAATATAAATGTGCACATTATTATTATTATTTAAGCGAACAACTGATATATTTAAAGAGAACAAAATACATTGATAAATGTAAGTACAATGTTAACCCTCTCCCTGCTGGATTAAGTACAGGCACAGCTCTTTAGGGCATCTCTGGTTGCCTCCAGCATGGGGAGGTTAAATGGGAATAACAGTTAATCATACAGTCATAAAGAGATAAGTTTGCAGTGGATGCCTGTGACATGGAAATAATCTGGGTTTTTTTAGGCACTGGCATCCATTTCTGACATGGGTACGTCCGTGCTTCTGGAGACCTTGAGCCAACAGCTGCAGTCAGCTAAGGAACTTCAGAAGAAGCAGGTAAGTTATCGATAGTCTTGCCGAAGGCGACAATTTGAGCTGGTTGCTGTGATAGAATGTGATGTTTGAATGCTGCTTCATCACGTAATGGTGACAAATTCCTGCTGTGATGTAAAACATGAGGACTTAAAATTTAAACAAATTAAATATTTTTAAAAGAAGAAAAAGAACCCCACCGACATGGAATTAAAGTTGGTGTCTTCCTGACAGGAGCATGACATTTCCGATCTGAACGAGATGTTGACGGAGGCGGGCGAGACGTTCCAGCAGAAGGAGGCAGAGATCGAGAAGTTGAAGTCCGTCTTGTCTGAGGACGAGGAGAAGATACGACAACAGGTATGTGCAGTATTTACAAAATGTCACCGAGAAGAACCGCCGGCGTTGACAGCTCCTGGTACTTGTAATGAGGTTATTATTAATCTGGTGAGATCAAATGCCTGGCAGTGAGACAAAGAATCCTGGTATATCAGTGATCTGTCTCGGTTTGGGACCGACATATTTTTCAGGAATCAAATTCCGCCCCAGGGGCCTGGCATCAATGTTCGCAAAAGTTGCTTTTTTGTACAGATATATGATCCTTGGTCTGTCAAGATCACTCGGTACTCGC
The DNA here is from genome assembly GCA_032361325.1 of Lepetodrilus fucensis. Taxonomy (NCBI): domain Eukaryota; kingdom Metazoa; phylum Mollusca; class Gastropoda; order Lepetellida; family Lepetodrilidae; genus Lepetodrilus; species Lepetodrilus fucensis. Next base: position 20,288 of record JAUTBV010084417.1, read on the forward strand.
AGGTTTACTGCAACATTCAGCGCTATGGATGTTGTGGGTTTCCTCCTGCCCTGATCTGACAAGTCGTGATATGAGTGAAATAATCTTGAAAGTGACACTAAACCCCAATTTAAAAAATAGTTTTTAAAATATTCTTTTGATAATTAAATAAATCGAGTGGGCAGATCCGTATACCAGAGAATGAAATAAATGTCTGATGTAAATTACAATCATTAACGTATTGACGTCTTCCGCAGGCCGAGATCGTGGAGCGTCTACAGCAGGCCCTGGAGGAGAACCGGCACGCCGTTGAGGACAGCGACGTACGGCTCCAGCAGAAGAACGAACGGATCCAGTCCATGCAGGAACAGCACAAGCAGATCCAAGGTAGAGCACCACCCCTACAGCAGCAGCGGGCATTGGCAGCTTCCTGCCACTTGATCTGCGACAACGAATCGATCAACGAAATCTCCACGACTTCCGTCTCCCCTGGGTCGCATTCAGTCCTCCCGGAATACGTCGTAGAACACGAAAGGAGTCGGGTGCTCCGGGTCGTGGTCACGCCGATCCGGAAGCTGATGGCGAAGCACACCAAAACCAGTCTGCTGCGGCTGAGGAACTCCCCTACAAAAAAGTCGACTGGTCAGTTGGCTGCACCGCAGGAGGAGGCCATTCCGGCAAACAGGGGGAGATGGAACAAGGAGAACTCGTTTTTCCGGCGGACGTTCCGGAGAGATAAGGAGGGGAAGGATAAGGACGACAAGAAAGTGGCCAAGAAAAGAATGAGTCTGGGTAGCAAACTGCAGAGGAAATCTACCCAGGACGGTCAGACGAAACAGAAATATAATCTCCGAGCGAGGTTAAAATTCTGAGATCTGACCGTCTGATGAATGGTTTCGATTCGGAAATGTCTTGGGGTTTTTAAAATGGCCGTGTACATGTATTTGTAGATATTACCATGAAGCTCTTATAATAATATATATATTTTTGTAGCCCGTCCCCTAAAAATCTATTATAATTTTGTATTGATAGACCGGGTCTTTCAATTTTGTTTCTTTCTTTCTTTTTAACACCAAAAAAATATATATACTTGTGTTATATTTCAAAAAAATACTTTTGGTTTTAATTTTTCACATTTAAAATTCTGACATTTTACTACATTTTTTAATAGTGGACTAAAGCTGATGAATATATTCAGCTGTAGGTAAATTAAATTTGAAAGATAACTATGAGTTGATATTTATTTTTCATTTACACATATCGACAGCAGATAATAATTATAATAGTAGGACTACAGTGTTTTCAGTTTCTATTAATGTTTAGTTTTGAAATCTGTTTATTGTTTTACCATGAATAACTTCATTTAATGACAAAAGGACATGATGTTGTGAATGTTATTGTTTATGTTGGTCATGTTTTAACCCATTTTCTATATACATGTATTGTCTCAATATCTATCCATTTTTGGACTGGTAAACCCATCATTTGTACGCTTTTCAATACGCCACAATAAAAGGGTTGTGGGTGGGTGTCGTTGGATGGCATAATGTAAGTGATCTAACCCAGAGATTACGAAACATTTTGGGTGCGATTTCATGCTCAAATGTTTAAAACTTAAGCATGAAATCGTACTTAAAATGCTTAGTAATCTTGGGCCATGTGTCGTACATATAGTCAGTGCCTAAATTGAGGTTTGCATAATTTCCTGCTAAAGTAAAAGCATGGCATATGCTCTGATTTAGGCAAGGTCTTATTTCTACCACTGTGAAAGGGAAGCCCTGGGTGTCATTTAACGACCTTTTTGTTAAACGACACCCAGGGCTTGCCTTTCACATGGGTAGAAATAAGTGTAAATTTCCAGATAGCCAGGAGGGCACTCTATTCTGGAAACTAGAGTGCCCTCCTAAACATCGAAGGGACCTTAACTTTAATGAAAATTTAAAATTATAATAAAAAAAAAAAAGCTCAACCTTTTCAAGGTGACGTCAAGCTGATTCTTGTAATTATCAGAGGACCTTCAATGGTAATAATCATAGAAAAATATAGGTATGCCTCAATAATTGAGATGTTAGTGTGTGCTAATGTATATGTATGCGTTATAAACTTTGATTTAGGTATATATTTAACAGTATATATAAAAAACAACAGAACAGAATATTGAAAATCCAGAGGGCCAAAAGGGCAGAAATTAAAGAAATCTAAGAGGAAGTTTGCAGGGATGAGAATCTTCTGGGAATCAGCATATTTTGATGTCGTAGTCGTAGCCCAACATAGATGTGGACTGGTTCCCAGCTATTTGAGATGAAAACACAATTTCCCATTCTCAACCCTTTATGGTCACATAGTGAATTTGTGATTTTAATGAAAGGGTGCCCTAACTCATGATGTACAGGTCCGAGTTTTAGTCCCATTTTTATTCCGGTATCACCCACTCGCCGCTACAGAACATTTCCATATACAGGGCTCTGGACTAATTTGTCCGAAGTATAGGGGCAAGTTGAATTGCACTGCGGGCAACCTACTTTTTAACAGTATGCACCTTTGCTACTTGCCCCGACTTGCTCTGCGGGCAAGTAACTCAGAATGTTAGTCTAGAGCCCTGTACATATCTCTATTTCTCTCTCTCTACCTCTCACTATGCAATGTGTTATCACTGGGTTTAATCAGTCCATTCCTAAGTTATATTTGTTTTTATGCATGTTTTATGTGTGTATGTAAGCTTTGTCGTAAATAAATGTACATAAGATGTATGAAGAATACTAAAAAGCAAGAGTTTTGTTTTGTATTTCAGACCGTGGGCAGTGGGGCTTAGTACATGCGGAAGCTGTGAAATAATGGCAGATGCCACGGTTGTTTCCGTTGCAGGTAATTCACCACGACTGACTGCAGTATTTTCCATGAACTGGCAACGCTTTTTACACATCTGTCAACTTCGGAGTCATAAATTGTCTTAAAATTTAGTACTAAAAAAAATTAAATCCAATTTTAGTAAAATTGAAAAAGGTATTTTGGGGGTGGGGGAGGACTCAACCCATAGAAATGAAACTAAACAAGAAGCATATACCATTTTTTATAATTTATTTTATGCGGAAAGGTTCCTCATTTTCATTTGAGAAAATTTATGATTCCTAATTTCGGCATATTGTAAAATTTTCGCCATGTTGACGAGGTGAAAGTCCAGTTTAGTGGTTGAAGTGGAGTTGCGCAGTTGTTGTGAATTTATTGCAAGGGAGACAACTGCAGCTTGTGTACCCTGTCCAAGGTCTGAATGAAATGATTTCCACGTCTATGAAATGAAGCTGCTTAGTGTTAACATCACACAAAGCCATGTAGTCTTGTATCTATATGCCAATGAAACGTAGTGAATGACGTTCAATATTTCACTAACTGCCTCCTTGGTGATGTTAGAGCTGCAGCCTTGATAGATCCTAAGATCAAGGCTTGTACCAGCGCAGGCCCCAAGATTATGAAACCTTTGAGTACGAACTCGTGCTCTTTCATAATCTCAGGGCCCGGCTGCGTCATGACATTGTTGAAAGGTTGTACTTGATTCAAGTTAAAAAAGCATTATTATTACTACACTAAATGAAACCAAAAAGGTGACAAAAAAATTAAAATCTGCATCATCGATTTATTTCTGACACGCACAACAGATTGTGACAGATCATGACAAAAGATGTTGAAATTGTACAGTAGACCTCGCATATACCAGCCTCAGATAAACCTGACACTCGCCTGAATCTGAAGTCCCGGCCCTGTCTAACGCTAATTATGGCATATCTGTGTAACAGACGTCGCATATAATGGACAAAAATAGCCAGTCCCAATGAGTGTTATATGCGAGGTCTGCTGTACTTGAAAACCATGCCTGCAGCGACGTTAAACTCCATATTCACTCACTTGAAAACCATGACTATTACTACACTAAATGAAACCAAACAAAAGTGACAAAAAATGTAAAATCTGCATCATTCATCAGTTCTGACACATACAACAGATTGTGTCAGATCATGACAAAAGATGTTGAAAGGTACATGAAAACCATGATTTACTCACTAAATGAAACTAAAAATGTAAAATCTGCATCATTCATCAGTTCTCTGACACATTCAACAGATTGTGCAACATCATACATCCTCACATAGCTTGACACTTTGTATCTATAGTGGAGGATATAAAAACCATGAAAATGGTAATACACCGACAGATCATTTAGCATTCTCTATATAAAAACGTGCTTCTGATTAATATACATAGTATAAACGTTAGTCCATGAATGCTACTTCTGCTGCAGAGTTATCTCCCTTAGTTCAAGAGCACCAAATGCCAGTCATCAAAGTATGATAAAATTATTTCAGTACTGAAGAGGGAATGGTGTGTGATTGATTCTGTTCCCAGCATGGGTTTGAACAATATAGACTACCACCCGTCAGGTTGAGCTTATGAACATAGTACGACACAATGGCTGAGGCCTGTGAAACACTTTTGAACATAGTACGACACAATGGCTGAGTCCTGTGAAACATGAAATTAAGATTCTTGGTTAATGTACACACACACACATAAACACACAACAGTTATTTCGCTAGTGTATCCTGTGTCCAGCTGTGTTAACAATGTCAGGCCACCGAGAATACGAGACATTTTTTATACGGTTTCAAACTCAACTAAGTTTTGCACTGAATTCCCAATATTAAATTTACGGAGCCAGGTCCTAAGATTACTGCACATTTTGTTTTAGTATGATTTCATGCTCAACTCGAACTTGTTTACAGATGCTCATTAAAATTTGAGCTTGCGCATGATGAAATACTTGGAAATGTGTTTGTCTCTGGGCCATATCTCAGCTTTAGCTTGTAATTATTTGTATTATCCTTGCTTGGTATCGGCTTTGATTTTAATTTTGATGTTTAGTGTGTATCTATGAGCTTTGGCTCGGAGATTACGAAATGTTTTTGGGTATAAACCCATACTCAATTCAAGGTTTTGTTCACAAATCCTCATAATAGTTGAGCTTGAACATGAATTTTGCTGCCTAGTTTGTCATCCCACAATAATCCGATCATGGCTCAATGGGATGGGGCGGGTATAGTTTGGCATGAAATGCATTGACACCCCTATTTCGTAGATTATCTCGGTAAATATTTCATGGCTGAATTTGCACATGCGGGGTAGGTGAAGAAGAGCATCAGCACGTGCAAATCAAGTCTTTTTACCCGTTCCTTCTTTCGAACGTCGTCCCTCTGCATAAAATAATACTTAGTCCAAATATTTGGTAATCGTTATATAAACAGATTTTTTATTACTGGTGCAATCTTTTATTTTTTTAAATTTTGGTTAGGTCAAATGAAATAAGAAAATGGAGTTTTTTTGTTTTTCATTCCATGAAGTATTTACGGAGATAATCTACGAAATAGGGGTGTCAATGCATTTCATGCCAAACTAGAAACGACTGCTATTGGTGTAAAATCTTTGGTCTAACTTTCTGCTCTTTTGAAAGGTTCTGAACCAAAAACGTGACTTAATTTCAAATGTGCATGTGGTAAAGAATCTCAGATAAATAAACTAGACTATATGGACAATTTCTTGGATAAGATAGTTATTGTGTGATCATTATCAGACTTTGGACATGGTATGTATAGATTTGTGTGCAATTTTCACCTTGAATAATCAATTAAATTTGTTTTATTTTCATAGCGGATTATTTGTTTTATGTAGTAGATTATATATATCAATGACATTCTGTTTTCACCCTTCCTTTATATTATATTTTTAGATGCAACAATATTTAGATTTCATTGATACTTAATGTTTACCTTGTTTTCTGCTGGGTTGATCATTTGATAAATTATTGTGCAAAATGATTTTCATGTGAAATAAATTTCCTTTTTGTCCCTGAATAATATAATGTAGTGCCATTATACGGTAGTATCTACCAAATCTTACTTTACTTACTATTATTTAAAAAATAATTTAAAATGTATTTTTTTAACAATTATAAATTTAAAAGAAAAAATATTAATTAATTATTTATTTATTTATTTATTTTCTTACTTTCTTTTATCCATCAACTTTGACCATGATCTCTTTGTGTTTCAGATGAGAACGATGAACTGGTCCGAAAGATCGAGGAACTGCAATCCAAACTGGACGTCTTTGCATCAAAGGAAGAGGTTAAGGTCAGTGATTCAGTCAAGGTCATTGAAGAGGTCAAGGTCAAGGCGAGTGTGTCGGACAAGGCCGCAGCTCCCAGCTCCGAAGACCGGGACCAGCAGGTGGAGATGCTGAAAGCCCGGCTGAAACGCGAGGAAGACGACGCCCTGAAGCGCGACCAGGCCCTGATCCACGGCTACAACGCTGAAATTGCACTGTACAAGGCGCAGGTTGCCGAGCTGAGGTCGAAGCTGAAGGCGCAGAACGGGTCGCCGCTGAAGAAGTCGCCCAGGAAGACGCCGCAGAAGGGCTCGAAGGATGTGGACGAAGGCTTCAAGAACCATCTGCTGAAGCAGATAAAACACCTGCAGGAGGAGGTCGACAAGAACAGTTCCGTGGTCTTCCAGCTTCAGCAGTCTCTGGACATGGCCAAGGAGTCGGCCGCAGACCTCGAGAACAAGCTGGAGGTCGAAACCGGCCGCCACGTGGAGACCAAGCTGGAGCTGACCGAGATAAAGACTCGGCTGAAGGAGGTCAGAAAGGAGGCGGAAGAGGCGATGAGGCAGCTGAAGGAGAACGAGGTGATCGATCAGTCGCAGAAGGATAAGCTGGAAGCTGATGTGAATGCTCGAGACGAGAAGATCTCGGATCTGGAGTTTGCGTTGGAGGAGGTCAAGTCCGATCTGGAGTCGATCACGAGCGAAAAGGAGAAGCTGAGTGCAGAGAAGGAGAACATTCTCGAGGTCATCATGGTGAAGGATCAGATCATCGTGGACCACGTCGAGGTCAAGGAGGCGGTTAAGGAACGGGTTCACGAGCTCGAAGCTGAAATGAAACAGAAGGCCGAAGAGATCGAAAAGCTGGAGAAAAGTGTCGAGGAACTCGGAGTTTTGAACACAGAGTTGAAGGAGATGCTTAGTGCCTCCACTGAACAAAGGGAGACGATCCTGGTCCAGAAGTCCGACAGGGATGCCGATGTGAAGAAGGAGTTGTCTGCCCTTCAGGACAAGCTGGAGAAGGAACTGAGAGAGAAAGAAGAGCAGTTGAAGAAGATGTCGAAATCGATGTCTCGTAAAGACGAATCGGTCAGCGACATGGAAGAGAGGATGAATGCTCAAAGGGAAGAGTTGAACAAACTCGTCGAACAGAAGGAACATGAACTGAAGAAAAAAGTCGATCACATCACCTCTTTAGCCACAGAGATCTCGTCGCTGAAGGAGGAAACCGAGGGCAAGACCACAACGTGTCAAAAAGTCCAAGATGTAATGGTAAAGCTCAAAGAAAACGTTGAACAGAAAACGGCAGAGATAAACGAACTGACCGAGAAGTGTGCACAATCAAGCGAAGAAATTGCGTCATTGGAGAAACGACTTCGAAACAAGTATGACGAAAACGAAGAATTGGCGTCAGCGAAGTTGGAACTGAATGAGAAAATCTCTGAACACGAGGTCAACTTGCATCAAGCGAGATCCGACCTCGAGGACGTCCGGCGAACGCTGAAGGAGAAGAACGTCGCCCTGGCCGATATGACCGAGATGCTGCAGAGCCAAACAGCCGACCTCCGGGACTCGGCGAAGGTGCAGACCAACCAGCTTTCGTCTGTGACCAGAAATCTGGAAGAGAAGACCGAGCAGCTTCTGGAACTGAACCAGAGAATGGACGCCTCGTCAGCCGTGCTGCGCAGCAAAGACGAGAAAATCCGGAGCCTCTCGGACCGCGATGAGGAAGCCAGACAGGAAGTGAAGGAACTGGAGATGCAGGTGGCTGACCTCCAGATGGAACTGAGGAACAAGGAACACGAGGTAGATCTGGTACGGAGCTCGTTCTCGGAGATGCAGGAGAAGTTCGCGTCCAGCGACGCCAAGCTGTCTCAACTCAGTGAACAGTCGCTTACGATCGCCGAGCTGAAGTCCACGCTGCACATGGAGAAGACCCTTCATCAGAAGTACAAGCATGAGCTTGATGTGTCCGAACGTGACAAGAGAGAGTTGGAAGAAGCTCTGAAGGGAGGGCGTAAGGATTTGGAAGAGGCGACGCGAGCCCGAGGCGAAGTGGAGGTGGAGTTGAAGAAGAATCAGAACAATCTTAAAGCGGTGGAAAAGTCGAAGCTTGAGGCTGAGGCTGATGTCGTCAGTGAAAGGGATTCCAGGGAGGAGGCGATTCAGACGCTGGAGAAGAAGTATTTGAAAGAAAAGGAGCGCGTACAGACCATGAAGAGCAAGGTGGCGTCTCTAGAGGAGGAACGAGACTCGGTCGCACGGGAAAAGGAACGTTTGGAATTGGAACTTAAAGCTATGGAGAAACAGAGGAACAAACTTGAATCGGAAATCCGTTCCATACGAGAAAGGAGCACAGAATTGGAAAACGAAGTGACGTCACTGAAGGACAAAATCGCAAAACTTGAACAGGAAGTGACTCAACTTGTCGCAGAGGAAAAGAGTTGTGTGGACATTCGACCTCGGTCTTCAAGAAATGAAGCAGATTCCGTCGAAGGAGAAGGAAGTGTGGCTACTTCGGAACATCTCACGGATGTCACCGGTCAACTGGAATCGGAACAGCAGAGAAACAAGGAGCTGCAGAAGCTCGTGGACTCGTTGAAGGTCAGCGACGACTCGGCACCCGGACACGCCAGGAGGATCAGGAAGGAGAAAGTTGAAGCCGAGTGTGCACTGGTTAACGCAACGTACGAAATCAAGAGTCTGAAGCGAAAGCTCGACCGACTTCAGGGAGGAACTGTGATTCTCAGTCCGACGAAACTGGGGGAATCCGTCTTGGCCAACAGACTCGAAGATTTTGAAAGCAAGTTCGAAGCCTTGAACAAGAAGCATGAACAGTGTGTGGAGGAACTGAATGTTTGTGAAGCTAAGGTCGGCCGTCTGGAAGTCGAGTTGAAATCTGTGAACTGTGAGCTGGAACAGAAGAAACGAGATATTTTGGACGTTCATAAAACGGAGAACTCGGTGGAAAGAATGTCGTCTTCTTCAACGACGTCGACAGATTCGTTTGTGCATGACGAGTTGCAAAGGGTAAGGAAATATAATTTATAGACTATTTATTATTCCGTGTACCAAACTTATTTAGTTATTTTTTCTCCCTTTTATTTGTATATTTTTTTAGTACATTCAATTTATTCCTTTTTTTCCAGAAATATATACATTTTATTAATAAATAAATATGTATTTAATTGTTTTTTTCTTCTATGTATAGTTTCATTTTAGGTAGTTCTAGATCTATATGTTCCATATTTCAGAAATAAGAAATGCTATAATAATGAATATATTTTTATAGTATTTAAATTTTATTAGATTTTTTTTTCTAATCTTAATTTCAATAATCATCCTTGCAGCTATGCATGCATAATTTCTCACTGCCTCAAATGGAGAGAAAGTTAATTTAATTAACAACATATCTTTACAGAGTCAGGATCGTGAGCGCAACCTACGGCAACAACTTCAGCAGGCCAGTGACAACATGAAGGAGAACATTGTGAAGATCTCTGAGCTGGAGGAGCAGCTCACGGCTGCTCAGATGTCGCTGCATGAGGCGGAGGATAAGGTTTCTACTCTACAGGTAGGTGTCTAGCAGGCATGGAACATTTCTGCAGATCCGCCAAAATCCACTGATTTATTTGCCAGGATTGATTTATTTTTATTTCCCCCGGATTCATATAAAACTTTATTTCTTATGCAAAATAACTTTAAGCTTTGAAAATAACTGCTAATATAATATTTTTATTATTTTATTTCCCCCACACCTTTATAAAAATTGTTTTAGATTTTTTTTTTTAAATGTGCTAAAAGTAAAAACACTAAAACAAATATTATTGCCCCAATCCTGCCCTTCCCCAGATTTTGATTAAAGATTTCCTCAAAAACTTAAAAAACATTACTTAGAAACATTATTTTTGTGATTGCGGGGCCTGATGTTGTAGCCATGACATTATCTTAGGAGGAGATAATTGAGTAGGATTTCATGCTAAAAAAACAACATCATGTCTTTGTGAGTACGATTTCATGCTCAAGCTCAAAATTTACATGTAATTTTATGAACAAAACTCTTCAGTTGAGTATTGAATCGTACTCAGAAAGGTTTTGTAATCTCGGGCCCTGGTTTGTGGGTATAGTATTAACTGCTATCTGATAAATTGTTTCAGAGCGAGAAAGACAAGATATCTCGAGAACAGACCTCAGCATTGGACCTCCGACAGGAGATCAAGCAGTTGAGGGCGGACTTGGAGCGTAAGTCTGAGAAGTTAGAAGCCAGGAGTCAGACCCTGAAGGATTATAAACGTGGCCAGGAGGCTGAGAGGGAGAAGTTTGACTTGGCGTTGAAAGGTGAATTTAAAAACGTGTCTGTATATGTGTGCATGCGGGTGTGATGTTGGTTGCAGGGGTAGAAATAACGCCTTTAATGAATGTAGCTGATTTTAAATGGGAAGATTTGGAAGCAATTCTTTCCATACTATTTTTCTTTATAATTACAAACCAATTTGTTTATGATTTTAAATCGGAAGATTTGGAAGCATTTCTTTCATAATTTGTTTCTTTATGATTACAAACCAATTTGTTTATGAAATTATTTTTATTTATCTTCTTGATTCTTGATGGAAAAAAACAAACAACATTATTTGGAAAATTAGCATTAAGGGGAAAACTTTGTGCATATCTAATGTTACATGCCCTGTTTGTACGTGTACATTCCCAGTGTGTTGTACTATACACCAATGTGTTGTTACTGTACGTGTATACGTAGATGCGCGAGCCAATGAGAACGTGATCGAGCAGCTGAAGGTGGCACTGACGGAGCAGGAAGAGACGATGGACACGCAGGACAAGGTGCTCAACAACAAGGACGACGAGATCAAACTCCTCAATGAAGGTGAGCAGTGTTCAAATAATGAGGGGGTCATTCTCCATAGGCCCAATGTTAAAGGTGGTAAAATCTGAAATTGTCAGGGGGGTCACACAGATTTAACATTGCAGATTTTCAAATGACCCCCGGACACCCTATTAATTCGAACACTGGTGAGAGTCACTGATGTGTGTCTGGTGAAGTAGCACAGACTTCGAGATTACAAAACTTTATGAATACGATTTCATGCTCAGGCTCTAATTTTATATGGGGATTTTTGAACAAAACTTTTGAGTTGAGCATGAAATCTTCATCAAGAAAGCCATTAATAATAAGAAAAAAGGGGGCGGGTGGTAGCGCAGTTGTAGAATGTTGGACTTTGGAGCCAAAAATTCCAGTTTCAAATCCCGCCCCAGGGGCCCGGCATCAATGTTCATGACTTACCTTTCTGACGCCATATCGATAGGATGCACTGTCTGTAGAGCGGCAATGCAGTTATCATCCTTGGTCTTGTCAGTACCAGCCGGTGCTCATAGGTTTACTGCAACATTCAGCGCTACAGATGTTGCAGGTTTCCTCCTGCCCTAAACAGATGTTGTGATACTAGAAAGCGACAACCCCAATTAAAAAATAAATAAAAATAAGAATTTTATTATTTTTCTAATTTTCTGCATATTTTCTGCAGAGTTGGACAAGATGGCGGACAAGTACCGTGCACTGCTGGAGCAGCGAGGAGACTCGAGTCGGGACATGCGGGACGTGGTCAAGTCGCTGACCAAGGCGGAGGTGGAGCGGGACGAACTGAGGAGGACGGTGGAGCGGCTGATCGCCGAGAAGGACGTGAAGGACACCATCATCCGCGAGAACAACCACGAGCTGAAGGACATGGAGAGGTCATTGTTAGGTAGGACTGAAGTTAACTTTCTGATGCGATATTCATAGGATGCGCTGTCTGTACCATGGCAATGGAGTTATCATCCTTGGTACCAGCCAGTGCTCGCAGGTTTACTGCTATATTTGGACAAGCTTGTAACAGTATTTGCTTGTCCACAGAGAAACGTCAAGAGATAATTGACCTGAAGTTGTCTGCGGAGAAAGACGTTTGCAACCGAGTCGCAGAAAACAAGATGGAGAATGCTGGAATCGTTGAGGAGCTCAAAGCCAAACTCAGGGTTAGTAACCAGATTACGAAACCTTTTGAGTACAATTTCATTCTCATTTGTTCATAAATGCCCCTACTAAATCGTAATCGTACTAAAAATGTTTCACAATCTCTGGGCCTTGTATCGTATCGTAGGCTTGTCTCCCTGAAACACAAACACATCATCTTGCTATGACTTCATTAGCACATCATAACCTCAATATATGCCTCAATCACAGCATCAGCACATTGTCACACAAGATCACATCGTAAGCACATCACACCAAGGTGACAGAAAAATTACGATAGAAACTAACATACTGGCCTGAATAGTGATACAAATGACAAATGTTGTGAATTTCTACTATTGTAGTCCTTTAGCATTGGGAAAAATGGCCCGGGCTAGCGGGCGAGTGTTAATTTTGATCCCTGATTAAATAATTCCTTCTGATGGTTGTAGGAGAAAACCCATGACCTACGGAAGATGGAGAAAGAAATCCCCAAGTATGAAGACATGCTCAAGGACATGAAGGCGAGGGTCACCGACAAGGACCAGGAAATGACGGTCAGTTTAAGTCAGTGGCTCTAATCCACACAATAGAATTCATTAAAAATATATAGAGGATATTCTAGCTTTTTCTCTCCTCGAATACCATGTTTATCTCATCTTGTGGAGTGGGAGAGTCGGTATTTCCACAAGTGGAAATATCGACTCTCCCACTCCATGAGATGAGATAAACATGGTATTCGAGAACAAATCTTGAATGTTCTATTTATAACATAAGTGCAGTGAAATATACATAACTTTCATTATTTAGTCAGGTACTAGTTCATCTAAGAATGGATCAGCCTACTTCATTCCCCTTCCCTCAACCATACTTTGCCTGTGATGTGATGATGCCGCTGAACTGGTTCCATGTCCTGTTATCTTCAGAGTCTGTTGCCCAGTTAGTTATTTTCACTAGTGAAAAAAATAACACCTGTTATTTCCACTGACAAAATGTGGTATTTCACTGCATTTATGTAATAAATGAAAATTTTATTCTTATTACTATTCTTAGTATTAATTCTATTATTATTATTATTATTATTGCTATTATTACTACTGTATTACTACACCAGGTGTGGCGGGAGTCACGTGACAAGCTGATGGGCAGTCTGGAGACTCTGATGAAGAAACAAGCCGCCGAGATCAAGGACCTGAAGGAGGCGAAGCAGTCCATTAATATCAAGGTTTGCACGGCCGAACTGTTGGCTTACACTTTAATGTACTGTAGACCTACTTTCTTAACTCTCTCCATGCTGAAGACAACCAGAGATGCCCTAAAGAGTAGAACTCTTTTCCTCTGCTACTGATCCTCAGCAATATGCTTATCAGGAGCCCTGTTCTGAAGTGAGCATCCTGAAGACTACTGTATCATCAGGATAAAACTAAAACATTGCTTCTTGTCCTTTATGGATTACATAAACTATTTATCGTTAATTGCACATGACTAACATAGTTGTAATATGACCTACTCTATAATTATCATGTGACCTACTTTCTCAATCTCAGGTGACCTACTTTCTAGTCACATTGTCTATTTTCTTAATTTTGTGACCTACTTTCTAATAATTGCATGACCTACTTCCAGATGATGTCACATGACCTACTTAAAAATTGTTGCATGACATACTAAATATAATTGTCACATGACCTACTTTCTAACTGTAACGTGACCTACTTTCAGGAGGAGGTGTCGAGTCAGATGGAGGAGAAGGAGGCGCAGATTCAGGAGCTGGAGACGAAAGTGGTCCACCTGGAACATCTGATGACCCCGCAGGGAAAGACCACACCTGGGCGAGGTCGCAAGAGGTCGACACTGTCCATGCTGCCAGAATTTGGCGTCCTCAAGAAACAGGTCAGCTGGCATCGAGATTCTCTAGAAGCAGGGATGAGAATCTTAGGGCGTGATGGATTTGACGATCCGTCTTCTTGCTGATTGTCTTCTTCCCGCTCTCCACCTCCATAGCAGGGGCGCATAGATGAACATTTCTCTTCCTAGAATCACTTCTACCCAAACGAGAACACGCCAAATCGATCACGCCCTTAGTGATTCTGTGGAGTTCTGTGAGGTTTTACTAATATGTGTGGTGCATATAGTCGCATGTTGAGAGTATCCAAAATCTCACCCATATCGACAGCTGCTTTTCTGTGAAAATTGATGTATTATATCTTATGAATAATACAAGTTATCTCATCCTCATGAAAACTAATCTATTCATTTTGGAAATGTTTCTTTTTCTCATGAACAAGTTATTTATCTCAATTTTAGGAATATTTTATCTCATGAAAATGATCTCATGAAAATCAATATTATTCTCGTCAAATTTGAATTTGTTTACTTTTAAAATAATGTGAAAAATTATATTATTTTCATGAAAACTGATATCACGTGAAAATATATCTCATTCTCATGAAAAATTGATCTCATACCCATGACATTTTGTAGTGAAAATTGATATTTAATGACATACTTATAAGTTATCTCAATCTTCCTCTACAGCTGGAGCAGGAGAGAGAGGACAAGCTGGACCTCCAGAGACAGATGGGCCTCCTGCATAGGGCCTCCGACCAGATTGTGGCCGACCTCAAGACCTCCAACTCTCACCTCCAGGTACAGGTGGCCGCACTCCAGGTATTCACTGCATGCCACCCACCCTCCCACTCACCCACACACTCACCCTCCCACTCACCCACACACTCACCCACACACTCACCCACACACTCAATCACCCACACACTCACTCACCCACACACACACACACTCACCCTCCCACACCCACACACACACCCTCCCACACTCACCCACCAACACAGTCACTCTCACACTCACCCACCAACACACTCATCCACACCCACACTCACCCACCCAAACATTCACCCACAGATACAGACACACACACATCATCACTCACACACACACTCGCACTCACACACATTAATACTCACATTTGCTAACTCGCCCATTTGCGGTCGCTCACCTACACTATCGCACACACTAGCACGCACACATGCACACAGTTTGTGTGGTTGTTACAATTTAAATATATAACAGATTTTACTTCCTCTATTACTTTTAACTAATATTTGGAGAGGAGAAAGTCACTGATCATTTGTATGTTCTTACTAGGTTTCTGACAAAGCAGAGGTAAAATCATCAATCTTTTAAGCTGCTGTTATATATATTTACTCTTGCATGGCCGTGCAGTGAACATCTTATCACACCATGTTCTTTGTAAAATCAATAATATCAATATGAGTGCAGTTGCTGCGGAAATCTTACTCATTATTGGTTTTATTGTATTATTACAAGTAACACGATTTTGCATGATCTACAATATTTTACAATATCCTATTCATTGTGTACACGCTTAACCCTCTCCCTGCTGGATTAGGCACAACCACTGCTCTTTAGGGCATCTCTGTTGCATCCAGCATGGAGAGGGTTAAGTAATGATCCCACTTTTTCTGTTACAGCTTCATAACTCTCTGCCAAATATTTCTATAGTCTTGATTTTTTCCCACCTACAATGAAGCTCGACTCCCTTTCCTATGGAATGGTTTATTAAAGATAGCATGCTGCTGAAAAAATGGCGTAATGTTTTACGAAAAGGGTCGTACCTGTAGCTCGGGTGTAAATCAAGGTTACGTCATTTCCTGTTAATAGTAGAAACATGGCTCACGGACTAATTTAGGCCTAGACTACAGTACGACACTTCCCGGAAATATTAGGCCTGACATTGAGATTACGAAACTTTTCCGAGTACGATTTCATGCACAACTCAATTTTGTTCACAAATCCATATAAAATCTGAGCTTGAGCATGAAATCATACTCAAAAAGTTTCATAATCTTGGGCTGTATTCATGAAAGGGTTTAAGTCTGTTTTGAAGACCCCTAGTGCTTATTACAGACTTTCCATGTATACATGTGTACTGTAATCAAATATGATCATTACAATTCTGGGGCCGTTTCACAGACCAGCGTAGCGCTACAGAGTCGTAACTCAGGTACGATAGCATGGAGTTGCTAAGAAGTTATGACTCTCATAGTGCTACGACTGTTCTGTGAAACGGGGAGCCTGATATTCAATTCAAAATTAAGCTCGCATTCAATAAATCAACAGAAGCACTATGAGAGTCTCCTACGTTGATATGGAGTTACAACACTCATCGTTGCAAATGTGTGAAAGATTCCCGCAGTGACGTTAAACTCCATATTCACTCACTCACAACTCTCGTAACGCTAGGATCGTTCTGTGGAACAGGGTTCACAAGCATCACAATCTTTTGTCGATCCGCGGAAATCCGCTGATTTATTTGTCCAGCTTTGTGGCTTGGGGGTTGACTGAAATCAAAATTGTCTGTTGCTATATAGCAAATGCAAGTGCATCATGTCTATTTTTAGAATTTTGAAGAATATCGTATAAAACTAGGAATTCCGGTGATAGACTAACAGAAGTCTAGGCCTTAGATTGACTAAAACTCCAGAGAAAATCTTAATACGACATTATAAAGGATCGTATCCTTAAATTTCTGTTTCAGAGATGAATTATGTTATTTAGCATGGTTCACGTGTAATAAATTGTGATGCAACGTAATGTACGTTAAAAAAAATACTACAACCATGTAGTGCTGTATACCGGTACTCGGTATACCGAAAGAACCGGTCCGTAATCGATGAACCGAACCGAACCGAAATGATGAAACGCATTTCGATCTTTTTTTCGGTTCCATGAATTTCAAATAATTAAGAAAT